>JACDJE010000047.1:2695674-2885185 GCA_016647715.1 Pavo muticus
CCCCCGCGGCCCCGCCGCAGCCCCGGGCCGCGCTGCTGCCGATGCTGCTGTTGCTCGCCGCGCTGCTCCCCGCCGCCACAGGTAGGCAGCACCCGGGAGCGGCCCAGGCACGGGCGAGTTAGTGCCCCGCGTGGGGCCGCACCTGTCGCCGCCCCGCGTCTCTCTCGCTCCTCAGCCCGGGCGCGTTCTCGCAGTCCTGTAACTGCGCGAGGGGGCTGCGGGTGGGCAGCCCCGCGCCGAACGTCCCTCCGGGAGGAGAGGCGAAAGAAACGCGGTGCGTTCCCTTCGCCCCGCGGGTCGCAATTTTCGGGCAGTGAGCGCGGCTGGGAGCGCTGCCGCGACCCTCGGGCTCCCGGTGGGGTGACTGGTGGCGCTCCGGAGATGCACGCTGCGGATCCCCTCCAGCCTTCCCCCGGGGGTGCGCGCAGCGCTGCGGCTCTGCCCGCACCGTCGGCCCCGCGGAGCCGCGTCAGCCCCTCATCTCGTGCCCGGAGCGCGGCCCGAGGCGGGTGCAGGGGGTCCTGAGGGGCAGTCCGTCGCCGGGCTTTAGCCGCTGGGTACCCGGGCGGAGCGGGGACGGATGCTGCTCCTCGGCCCCGCTGCGTGCCCCGTCCCAGCCTGCTGCGGCTGCAGGGGGCCGGAGAGCTCTGTCTGACCCGAGACAAGGAAAGGGTCCCTGATGGGACCCCGGTGTGCCGTCCCCGGGACTCCTGAACGTGAGGAGAAGGGTTTGGAGCGGGGAGTTGATGTGCTGGGGGCACGGGTGATGTCTACGAAGAAGTGGCACAGCCCGGGAGGGGAGGCGGCCAGCTGCCTAACGCTGCCTTCTGCTCGTCCGACTGCAACGTCTGAAGTGGTTCTGGGGGAGGCTGAAGCTTGTGGAAGTAAATCCATCCCTGTTCCCCTTCCCTCGCTTTGGTGCTTCCCTGCTGGGAACCGGTCCCAAATTCACTCCGCGTTTGGGAGCCGTCGCCTTGAGCTGTGCCCGGGGGACGGGGAGGCTGCCTGAGCTCAGCGAGGGGGGACCGTGGCAAAGGGAGGGAAGGAGCCCTGCGTTTTTGTCTGGAAAGAAAGAAAAGGCTTTCTCCTGTGAGCTCTGGCCTTGCACTGGCGCCGCAGTCGAATTCGGGCAGCCCCTCAGGCCAAGGAGGCGACAGAGAGGGGCGTTGTGACAGAGCCGGGCTGCGGGAGATGCGGCTGTGTGCTGCCCAGAGAGACCCTCGTTGCCTGCTGCCGAGTCCCGCGTGTGGAGGGTTGCCGAGCTCTTACTGACAGGCGGATGGAAAGCTGTCCTCCTGTGGGAACAACCCCTCCTTGGTTGCTCTCATACAAAGAACGCTGAAGCACCGTCCGTGGTGGACGGCGAGAGAAAATTGGAAGGAACGTTATGAAGCTGAGCTCAGACCGAGAGCCTTACTGACAGCAGAAGCAGCTCTCGTGCTCCCTCCTTGTCCAGACTGTGTGACATACACACAGAGAGCTGTGAAGTCTCCAAGGGAACTTTCCACTTCATTTGACTCTATGCAATTTATCTTCTGAGCTATTGAGGATGATGCTGTAATGGTCTTAACTGTGTAGCTCTGTAGTAGCCTCTGGGTGTGCAGAGGTGTGAAAGCCCTTGTGCTGCTCAAATGTGTAATTCCAGCCCTGCAGACAGCGCAAGAACCATGGCAGTCTTGATGTGTGGTTAAGGAGATACTTGCAGAAGATGGGCTACAGAGAAGGAGTAGATCGTGGCACAAAAAAGGACACGTTGCACACTGTCTGTGCCTGCAGAAGGAATGGGATCCTGTCTGTGTGACCCGGTGTACAGAGTGTGCATTCATATAGACAACTCCCCTTCCCCCTCAATATACATGCACTGTCTGACATTTCTCATGCAGGGCACTGAAGTGGTAAACGTGGCTTCTGAGCTTCTGAATAACTAAGGTTGGACTTCATGTCTGCTCCAGGTGGTGTGGAGCTGCCTGCAGGTGCTCTGCTGTCTTCAGATCACTGAAGCAGGGCAGTATTCTTACCAGGCTCCATTCCTGGTGTTCTGGGGCTGTGACTTCTCTGGCTGACAGCTGGTCCCAGTGTCACTCAGCTCTCGCTATCACTGAGGGCAGGAATGTGGCTGAGGTGGCATGGGGATGCGCTGCTATCAGGTGCTGTATCCTTTAAGCTGGCACTGGTGCAGTTCCCTGCCTGGAAGTCCCACTCATCTCTTCTGCTTTCAGTGCAGTGAAGCAGCAGCTGTTTTGCTGATATGTTACACTGCAAAGTGCTTTTACTTCCCTGAGGAGGAGTGTGACTCATGTCTTCAGGGCTGGAAAGGAGCAGTGGGGCTCCTGAAGCAACAGGAGGTGGTCTGGGAGGTTGTCTTTTGTGCATGACCAGCGTGAAGCCGCTGATCTCAGGTTTACATTTTTGTCTATGTGTTTGCTATACTTTTTCTGTGCTGTTGGCTCAGAAAGCCTGCAGCTTGTGTTGAATGTTTGCAGGCTGCAGTGCCAAGATAAGCACTGCCAAGATCAAGACAGTGGCTTAGAAAGCCCAAGATTTAAAATTGAGAAGGGCTGAGATGTTTTGCTTTGCTGTCTGTTCTCTGGGTCTTGGGGACACATGTTCCTACGTTTTTCTCCACGCCCTTGAATATTTGGGATCTAGAGGGCTGGCAGCTTAGCTTGCATCTCCACAGCCTGCCTCTGTAAGGGGCACTTACATCACCAAAGGCTTTTGTGCTGTCTCTGTGTCTGTCTGAACTCCGTGAAGCTCTCATTCCACTCCTGATTTATTCCGAGCTGCAGCACTTGTTGGCAGCACCCTGTCATATGATAGTAGGAGTCGGGAGCTCTGGAGACAAACAGGCACCTGGGGAGTGTCAGATTTCCTGGGTAAAATCGAGAGACGCCTATAATAAAGTGGACCATGTGCCTGAGCACTCAGCTGCTATCAAGGACAACATCAAAGGTGTCTTCATGGTGACTCCTTTGTTTTGTGGTATTGGCAGCCTGGGGACTGGGGATGTTGTGGTAACTGCCACCATATCCCCAGTGGGACCTGTGATGGTATCTGAGTACCCTCTACCCCTCCATGCTGTGGGTCGTTTTCTCTCTGGTACACACATCTCTGTGGACCTCTCCTCCTGCATCCCTCTCTCCCATGGCAGGCAGATGTTGGCTCTCTGACTCATGCAGCTCAGCCAACTTCAGTTCCTCTTCCCCAGCTTCCAGGGTCTGCTTTCAGGGATATAACATGGGGCCTTCTCTCTGCTGCTCCTCGAAGTTTCTGAAAATGTGTGCCCAGGCTTTGGCACATTTTATACAGCCCAGGATGGTGCTATGGCTTGTTACAGGGATAACAACTGTGTCAGTGGCAAGGGTTATCCAGTGCTTGTGTAGTGGCAGCAGGACATAAACAGCTACCACAAATGAAGGGAAATGATCCGTAAAAGCCAGAGCCTTTAGGATACCTGTTGGCCCTGTTTTTCCTGGATTTCCTGGTTCTCCAAGTGTTTGTGGTAAAGGAGCCTGTGCAACCTGCAGTGCCCCTGCAATCAGTTTGTGTATGTAGCTCCGTTTCAGTGCAGGGCTTTTGTTTGGCAGAGGTGGTCTATACTGGGAGCAGGCAGCAGCCCTGAGTAGTGGAGAAAGAAAGATGAAGAAAGATGAAGGAATGACCCTAGTCATGTAGAAATTGTATATCCTAAGTAAAGAGCTTTTCTTAAACAAATGGATTATTATTGATTACCACAGATGAAATACTGAAATAGTGCTATAAGGAAGTTAATCCAAGCTTCTCCTTGCTCTGGAAGAAAACCTAACATGTGCATTCAAATTACATATGAACCTGTTAGAATGGGGTCTGGAGAAGTAAGCATTTTACATCACCCCAATTCAATGAGTAACTTGATCATCAAATCAGCTCTTCATCAAACAGAGCAAATTACCCTTTGAGGACTATGGAGTGTGTTCCTACTTCATCGTTCCAGCATAGCTATTTAACTGTTACTCATCAAGTCTTTTTGGGCATCTTGCATCAGTCTCTGTTCCAGCAAATCTTTCCGACTGCTGTATTCTTTTGGCATTATACTGATTATTTTTCCAGTGGAGGAGTCAGTCATTCTTAATATATATGTCTGCTGTAGAGTAAGAGGCAACTCTTCAAATGGTTATTTGTCATCATGTTTACTGTATAGTTGGCTGCAATATTTTTGGCTGAAATTCTTCTTTGGAAGAAAGTATGGAATTGCTGGAGCTGGAATGTTGGTTTTCCCATTCGTTTGTCTCAAAAAAGAAGAAGAAAAAAAAGACAAAAGTAAGAGAAACTGAATAGTCAACATCATTTATCTGGGTGTTCTGTAGGGCATGCTCCATCCCTCTATCCAGGTAGATGGAGGGCTGGATTTGGACGCTGGTATTCCTGCTGGATAGTGTCTTGCTTCACGTGGCAGCCCCACTGAAATACATCACAGCACCAGTATCATGCCCTGCATGAATAACTGAGCTGTGCTTTTGCATAGTCTGAATGTCTTTCCCTTTCATCACCTTTTGAAGCCGTGCTGAGTTTGGTGACATAATGATGTGGGGTTTTTAGTGCTGGATCCTTTGCAGATGGCCCCTCAGCTCAAGAAAAGAGGGGCCGCAGCAGCTTGAAGCCAGCTTGGCAGAGGGCACTCAGCGCTCGCAGGGGTAGGTGTTCTGGGTTATGTGTTTGCTGTGCTGTGATCAGCATCAGACAAGCTCTGCATCAGCTTCTCTCAGAGCTGTGCCATCAGCTTGCTGTTTCTGGTCTCCCAAAGTAAATGTATTATAAACAATTGAAGAGCAAATGGCAGTGATAGAAAGGCTCCATCTGGCTCAGATGGACTGGGGCTTTAATGTGATTTTGAGTTGTGTATGTTTTTAATACATGTATTTGCTAAGTGTCTGAGATCTTATTGCAGGGGCAGAGGGCTGGAGACCAGCAGACTTGGTTCTATTTATGTCAGAGACAAGCTTTCAGGGTGATATCTCATATTTCCTCAGCTTCACTTTCCCAGTTCTAAAGACCTGGGACCTAAGTGATGCCTAGCCTCAGCCTCTGTTCTCTTCCACTTGGAACTCTTCCCTAGAGGACAATAGTGCAGGTACTCAGGTTCCCCTCTGTGTCTTAGGAAGCAGATTGTGATTTTGTCCCTCTTGTAGACTCCCTCTGTTTGATTTAGTGATTTACTCTGTGCTTGCGCACCTGCTTATCTGCTTAAGTGGTGGTCCTAGGCACAGCTGAAAGACAAGGATCTTGTTGCAAGTTTGTATCCAGAGAGTGGTGGTCAGTTGCTCAGAGTCTGGATGGAGATGAGTGGTAATGGTGTCCCTCAGGGATTGGACCTAGCACCACTGCTATTTAACATCTTTATCAATGACATTGACATTGGGATTCATCAAATTTGCGGATGACACCAAGCTATGTAAGTGCGGTCAACACAATGATGGATCCCAGAGGGATCTAGACAGGCTTGAGGAGTGAAACTCCTGATTCAACAAAGCCAAGTGCAAGGTCTTGCACCTGGGTCATGGCAACCCCCACTACCAATATAGGCTGGGGGATGAAAGGATTGAGCACAGGACTTAGGAGTGGATGGGAAGCTTGACATGAGCCAGCAGTGTGCCCTCACAGCCCAAAAAGCCAACCATACCCTGGGCTGTATCAAAAGAAACATGGCCAGCAGGTCAAGGGAGGTGATCCTGCTACTCTGCTCTTTGTTGGTGAGGCCTTACTCCAGAGGTGTCCAGATGTGGAGTCCTCAGAACAGGAGAGACATGGAGCTGTTGGAGCACATCCAGAGGAGGGCCACAAAGATGATCCAAGGTTTGGAACACCTCCCCTGCGAGGACAGGCTGAGAGAGCTGGGGCTGTTCAGCCTGGAGAAGAGAAGGCTCTGGGGGGCCCCCTAATTTGTTTGGTTTGTGAGTGAGATGATTTACTGTTGATCTAGGTACTGGTGGTATTGTAGGATCTTAGAGATCTCGGTGATGCTAGAGCCCTCTCTTCAGTTACAGGGTGTATGTATGTATCAGAGGAGAGAGGAAGAGCTGCCCTTGGTATGCGTGGTGTGAGGACCTGAATATCTTCACCTCCGTCGTGGTCCACCAAGGAGGACCTGAATGGCATCCACCCCTTGAAGAAATGGGTCAGTTCCCCCAGAAAAGAACAGAAAATGAAATGCAACAGAAAAAATAGGCTCTTCTTTGGCTGCACAGCTACAGCAATGAAAACCTAGAAAGTGTGAACAATCTTAGGAAGCCAAATATTCTCGTTAGCTGTGCGAAGCAATGTTGTGTTTTGTTTGCAGTGTGGTGTTGCCCATGGCAGAGCTCTGGGCTCCTGCTGTTCACTCCTCCTGGCTGCCATCACTCGAGGCAGCCCTGGGATATGCCACATCAGGAATGCAGTGGGCATGCCGTGCATCTCAGTCAGCCTTTCCAGACCAGCATCAGAGCGGCTGTGCTGATGGTGTGAGTTAGATGGGAATGAATGTGAAACCTTGGAGAAGTGGAAATAGATTTTTAAATCACCAGTATAGCAAAGCTAAAGGAGAAATGGCTTTGTATTTCTCACATCTGTCCCTGGGGTGATGACAAGGGGGCTGTCCCACACTGTGCTGGCACAGGAAGGCTGCCGTGGGCATGGCAGTGTCTGCACAGCCATGCACTGAGCGAGCTTCCAGGAGAGTGTGGTCTCCATGCTTCCCGCTGGACTGGAGGAAGCAACACCCATATTTGTGTCAGGGCAAGAGGGAGTGAAAGAGAAAACAAGTTTTTCTCCAGGACCAGCAGTGGGAGGGGAGCATACTGATGGAGGATAATATAAGGAGAAGGCTGCATGCAGAGAAACTGAATGAATGAGTCCAGCTAACTTGCTTGGTTGGGTGTGATGGGAAGAGGTTTTGGGGTGGCTTTGTTTAGGAGTCTTATTGGTCTGTGATCAGAGAGGATAGGAGGGAAGCAGAAAAGCAGTTCCTAAATTAGGGTATGTGATAGATATGGGTGTCCTGAGCAAGGGCATATGGAGAGCAAAGCATGTTGATGTCTCAAGACAGTGGGAGATTTGTGTGGATCTGAAGAGTGCATGCACTTTGAGAGCTGGCACCATGAAGAAATGGCCTTACTGGGAGCACTGCAGGGCACTTGTCTGTTTGGGCTCAGCTGGCTTGCCTAAAGGAGAGGGGAGATCTCTTGAGCATGCATTTGAAGACAAAGAGGGAAAAAGGATGATTTTTGAACAGTAAAAGTTTGGCATTGGTACTAATATTTGCATTCTGATAGCTTTTGTAATGCTGTCTCTTTTTTCCCCATCAGGGCTCGGGATTGTCATTTCCTGGAGATGCTCTGTGATTAGGTGGGTTTAGACTCTTTTGGGGTGCTTGGTCCCCCCACTGCAGAGATATCCTCGGTGTGAGGATGGCTCTGGGCTGGGCTTCCATAGGGACTTTTTGGTAAGAAGAATAAAAATCTTTATATTTTTTTATTATTATTTTTTGATGCAGGCAGGCAACACAACTGCAGTGTGCATACAAGCATCTTGATAGGCAGTCATACACAAACCATGGGCTCATTTCTGAGCATCCAGAAGTAAGGATGTCAGTGCAGTGAAGAGTGCTGGAGTGAGAGCTCAGACATTTGAAGGACCTCCTGTTCTGGTGAGGACAAGCATCAGAGTAGCTGCTGAGTAGCATAATGTTTCTGAAAGACACGATGCCTGAAGAGAGGGTTGAGTCATGTTAGCACATTGCCACCATTCAACCTGTTGCTGTCCTTGGAGAGAAGGAAGACTTTTTCCTAAGGCCAGTGTCTTGCAGAACATTCTGCTAATAACTGCAATAAGGATGGCAGAAACAGACTCCAATCAAAATGTAAGAGCCTCCATGAAATTAGCCAAAGGGTTTGCAAGATTTTTGGCACTGATAAAGGACCTGTTTGGTTCTTAGTGGGTCCTCCAGAATTTATATCTTAAGATGTTTGTGCTGTATAAATATTTTTAGGTTTTATTTTTATTTTCTTACCTTTTAAGCTTTTATTATTTCTACAAGCATTCCCTGTAAAAATGGAGAGGGCAAATATTAAAACTTTGAACTGTCTGCAGGAGCCTTTTGGGCTGTGAAAACTGTGTTTTCAGGGAACTTCACTTCTTTAACAGAATGTTTGTGCTTCTGAATGGTAGCAGATGGCAAACCCAGATGACAGTAGCAAATTGCTAAAGCTATGTGTAGAGCAGTGCAAACTTTGTTGCCTTGCCAGTAGGGCGCAGCCTTGGTTAGAGGGACCCGAGGTGGGGTTCTGTCTTTGCTGTCCCTGCAGAGCTGCTTCCTCAGTGTTGAGCATACAGAACTTCACAATCCAGGCTGCCTGTAACTATGTTGAACAGCACCTTGCATGCCGTTGCAGGTTCAGGCAAAGCCCTGTGATGGTGGATGTTCCTGACATGGAATTTTGGGGGATGGTTTTCAGCAAGACCTCATTTTGGGAACTGGCTAGTGCTCATGAAGGGATGTTCACAGCTCACAAGCAGCAGGCAGTGCCTGATGAGTGCTTTGATATTTTTTGTCCCTGAACTGCACTGGTTCCAGCTCATTGTCAGAGGGCCGTCCACCAGCAGTCAGAAAGCAGCTCTTGGGCTGTGCTCATCCAAGCTGGATTTCAAAAGCTGCTTTTCAAAGCAAGATCTCTTGGTCTGGTATTTTCCTTCGCTGTGTGCAGGTGGTACCACGCACAAGGATGGACCCTCACACTCTGGTGGGCTCTGCTTCGTGCTGGCACAGGTAACAAGGGAGTAAGCTTTTAGGACTCTCAAGCTGAGAATTGACTCTAGAGCTCTGATCGTTGACTTGGGTTTATATTTCACTAATCCAATGCTTTTTTTTTTTTTTTTGACACAAATGACAGCGATAATAAAAGCACTGGTAATAGTAGAATCATGCTTCGTATTGCTGGTCCCTGTAGCTTGGAAGAAAAAAGGCCAGGTCATTGGGTTTGTTGCTATTGAGCTCATTGTTCTGTATTTGCAGTTTTGGCCTCTCAGAGCTGTGTTCTCTCTGTGCTTGTGCCAGGCCAGTGCCATACTTGATCCTGGTGACAGTGCTAAATGAGCAATTGCACTGCTCCTTCTCATATCAGAATGCAATGAAATACTTCTTCCTTTCTGCACATCAAGATGTTTGTGAGTCCTCAGCTGGGGCCTGGGCAGGGATTTTTGTTTTCTAGCTTGACACTGGGGTAAGAGCAGCTATTAATTATAATTTTATTTTTTCTGAGTTTTCTAACCCCAGTTGTTCTTTTCCTCTTCCTTACTCCTTTTGTTCAGTTTTTCTTTCCCAGAATCATGGCTTGGATTATCCTGCCTCAGGGTGATTTTATTCAACCAACAATTGCTGTAGTACTCCTTGAAGACCATAGTCAAAGTTCACCAACAAAAAACAGGGAGCCAAGAGCAGATTCTACTACATTTGCTCATGCATATTGATAATTCTTCTGTTAGTAGATTCCCTGAAGTTAATGCTGGTAAATGCAACAGGACACAGTCTTACTATGACTTAGTAGATATAATCTGAAACCAGATATAAAAAAGACAATTAATGGTGCAGAGCTCTATGATTAATTATCTTCTGGAATATTTAAAACTCCTTGTGTCTTTGGAAAGTCTCAAACCCCTATGGGAAGGCTGCTGTAGTATCCTAAAAGCCAACTTCTGCCCTACTTCCCTTCCAGTCAGCATGGCCAGTGACTGTTATGCTGAGGACAATGGTAGGAAATTGTGCTGCAGGCAAGATCTTGCTGGACGTTGTTGAGCATTTCTGTGTTTAGGATGCAGTGATGCTGTCACAGTTCCATGTCCTGGAAATAGAAAACAGCTGATGCTGGCTGGCAGACCTGTAGGTGGTGATTACTGCAATGAATGGAGAGGACTTTCTTCATTATAAAAGCAAATACAAAAGAAGATTTTTATGAAGGGCATTTATGTCAAGAAAAAAAAATGTATCTTCTGTCCTGTACCTCTATTTTCTTCTTTGTAGTATCAGTAACTCCTTTCCTTCTACCCCTTCTACCAAATCTCCCATGTTGGCTGCTCAGACATGGGTGCATTAATAACTGCAGGCCGCAGGCTGCACAGACTGATAATGTACCAGTCAACAAATGGCTTTGTAGGAGTCTGTGTATAAAGTTGTAGATATCCCTAGGCTAAACCAAGGGAGATGTCAATGGACTCTCTTTCACAAACCTGCAGAGATGTGTGTCTTTTCAGTACATTCAGCTGCTCTTCAAGGGTTTTAATTGGGTAAAATCTTTGCTGATCCATCCCAGCTAATAGTTGGCAAACCCCAGTGTGTAAACTGATGTGACTGCAGGGGGCTGTTGCCATGTGCCTTGGTAGTATGTGCTCAGATGTTATAGGACTGGATACAGAGAAATGTGGAGTACAACCCTGGGCTTTGCACGAAGACATTATTTTGGATCTCACTGATGATGTTTTCTTTCTGAAAATGAAATGAAATAGGAAGGTTGTTTATCACTAAGGAAAATCTGTGCTTATCCATTTCTTCTGAGTCCAACCTAGTGTAGAGTTCAGAAAGAAAGAAATGGTAAAATTATTCTGCATTTTTTCCAGTAGCTATGAATTTTGAACTTTTGGAGACTTGGACTATGTGCAGCCAGCTTCCTGTTTCAGGGTACAGACTTGTGCATCTATTTTTTGAAAGATCTTTTACAATAAATAACATGCAATAAAGTTATTTAGAAGAATCAGAGCTGGTATTAATTCAAGATGTGAATTGTGAGCAGTTGTGTATTACAGGTCATTAAATAATATTTTAATGCTTTTTATTTTCATTTCGCTTGCATTCGCAAGGAAGAAGCAAGTTTGATTGTGTTATTTTAGGATGTACTTTTTCTAATCTTTTTGAAGAAACTTAATCTCTAAAAGCTTCTAATGAAAGAGTAGAGATTAGTGCAGAGGCAGTGTTTTGTTCTTAGCAGACCTGTGCTTTGGGAAACTCAAACTTTTCTGATTTATGAAAGATTTGTAATATGAAAAATATATGGAGAGTTTTAACTTATTTTCCTTCAGTGCATGATGAAGCTTGAATTCCTACTTTCTGACTTTGTGAGCCTGAGGAATTTTTGGCAGTTTCAAGTGGAAAGTTAAACGTGCACTTCAACTAGAGATGGAATGGAAAAACTTTACATAAACATGTGAATCTCTGGTAGATTAAAAAAATCTATGCTACTTTACAGTATAAGGGAGCAGGTTTAGCATGTATTGAGGTGGCTTTAGGGAGGGGAGTAAACCAGCCCTTCCGTATGCAAGTTCTCCAGAGCTCTTAGGGAGGGCAATTTTGGTGAAGTCTGTGATATACATAAAGAAATGAGACAAAACCAAAGCCACAGCACCCAAATTGACAAGTCTTTGGGTCCAAAACTAGTCTTTGCTTCAGAAGTGCCTCACTGACCTTTTTTTCGGGAGAGGGTGGTCATAATTGTGGCTTAGGTACCTGAAGAACAGTTGAAGTTATAAGTTTTTGGCTAGTTACGGCTTAGTTAGCACTTGGTATTGTTTCCACGAGTGACTAAGGTAAACCAATTAGTGGGTGTTAAGGTACCTAAGATGAACTCTTTCTTCAAAGGTTTTGGATAATGACATGAAGAGGTGAATGTGGCAGAGAGGTGTCGATTCCCACTTAACACGGCATCCCAAACCAGTACCAAGAGGAGCAGCGTTCGTCTCCTGCTTTGTGGATCTGCCATAAAACATCCCAGCAGTCAAGAGCTGAGAAAAGTTTGGAAGGAAATTAGGTGTTTGAATGGGTGTATTTCATTGAATGAAACTAGGCGTAGAAAATGAGTAATGTGAACTAAGGGTAATAAAGCCTTGTGCTCTATATATGTGAGTAACCACTGCTTGGTGGGGATGGAGTGAAAGCTGGTGTAGACAGAGGACTGTACCGCCTGCTGTGAGTTTCCATAAGCCTTGTCCGTATCTCCCATCAAGATAATTATGTACAATGTTTCCTTCAGCCTTTGAAGGAGCAGGGCCATGTTCTTCACTCCACTGCCTCTGTAATGTGCCAGTGATTTTAATGAAATTGCACTAATGTGAAAACAGAGCAATGGAATGGAGATTTAAGGTCATGAGAAGTGAACCAGGTGCGCAACACAAAGATGCTTCTATGGTTTAGTTGGCCTCTTAACGAGCAGTGCAATTTTCATGGGTGTGTTTTCCTGCTTGGAGATCGATGGCCATGGCTGCAGGCAGCAGGATGGGGGTTTGGCTCACGAAAGTACATGCTCAAGCTCTGTCCCCTGCCAACCCACTTCAAAGCTAACTGCTGGGACGTGGGATGGGGAGGGAATGCATGATAGCCTAGAAACAATAAGCTCTCTCTTTTGTTACCTGGCCTGCAGGTATTTTTGGAGGCCCACGCCAGGGGAAGAGGCTGACTCACCTGCAGACAAAGATAAAGACTTGTGGACAGGCTGTGATGAAGTGATGCCCAGACGAAGGTCCAGATTGGGCAGAACAGCATCGTGCAGGCATCAGTGCTGGAGAGAGCATCTATGTAATTGTAGGATTGTTAGCTCTGTGGCAATATTTGCTTTCTTGGCAGAGTTTTTGAGGTTTTTAATGGTTGTAGCCACAGACTTGTTAACGGCTCTTTCTCCAGATGGAGGCTGGCCATGAGTGGTGTCCCCCAGGGGTCCATCTTGGGGCCAGTGCTCTTCAATATCTTCATTAATGACATAGTGGGATGGAGCATATCCTCAGCAAGTTTGCCGATTACACCAAGCTGAGTGATGCAGTTGACACAACAGAAGAGAAAATTGGGCACAGGGGAATCTAATGAGGTTTAGCAAGGCCAAGTGCAAGGTGTTGCACTTGGGTTGAGGTAATCCCAGGTATGTGTACAGACTGAGAGAAGAATGGCTCAGTGTCCAAGTGGAGACTGGTGATGAGAGGCACTCCTCAGGGATTGGTGCTGGGACCAGTGCTATTTAACATCTTTGTAGGCAAGATTGACAGTGGGATTGAGTGCACCCTCAGCAAGTCTGCAGATGACACCAAGCTGAGTGGTGCAGTTGACATGCTAGAGGGAAGGGATGCCATCCAGAGGGACCTGAATAGGCTTGAGAGGCGGGCCTATGCCAACTTCATAAAGTTCAACAAGGCCAAGTGCAAGGTTCTGCATCTTGGTCAGGGCAATCCCAAGCACAAATACAGGCTGGGCAGAGAATGGCTTGAGAGCAGTCCTGAGGAGAAGGATTTGGGGATGTCAGTTGATGAAAGGCTCAGCATGAGCTGGCAATGTGCACTTGTAGCCCAGAAGGCCAACCATATCCTGGCTTGCATCAAAAGAAGCTTTACCAGAAGGTCAAGGGAGGTGATTCTGTCCCTCTGCTCTGCTCTCGTGGGACTCCACCTGGAGTGGAGGCCCCCAACACAAGAAGGGCATGGAGCTGTTGGAGTGGGTCCAGAGGAGGGCCATGAAGATAACCAGAGGGCTGGAGAACCTTCCCTATGGGAACAGGCTGAGAGAGCTGGGGCTGCATGGAGAAGAAGAGGCTCTAGGAGGACCTTATAGCAGCTTTCAATTACCTGAAGGGGGCCTACAGGAAAGCTCGGGAGGGACTTTTTATACGAGCATGTAGTGACAGAACAAGGGGAAATGGCTTTAAACTGGAAGAGGGTAGATTTAGACTAGATATTAGGAAGAAATTCTTTACTGTGAGGGTGGTGAGACACTGGAACAGGTTGCCCAGAGAGGTTTTGGATGCTCCCAACCTGGAGGTGTTCAAGGCCAGGCTGGATGGGGCTTTGAGCAACCTGGTCTAGTGGGAGGTGTCCCCCCAGTTGCAGGGGGATTGGAACTAGATCAGCTTAAAGATCCCTTCCAACCCAAGGCCATAAGCCTAATTCTGTTGATGGTAACACCTATTAGATTTGTACTGTTCTCCTTGGATGTTCACCAGACTCGCAAAGAACAGTTGATGTTGAATTTGTGGCTCTGTCCTGTGTGGGAAAAGGAATTCTTACCTTCTTAGTCATTCTGATGATGCTTCTGACTGATATGGTTGATATACTAGAAACAAAGATTACTTTTGCCAAGTGAAGAACTTCAAACATAAGCAAGCTAATAATATTGCAGCCATGAAAGATGCATTGAAGAGAATCCATAATCAAACTTAGAAGGGAAGGTTCTAGCGTGGAAAACAATAATACAGATGTGAGTTAAACAGCAAGTGGAGGACATGGATCTAGACAAATAAATGATTCGAGTGGTGGATTTAAAAACCACTTTCCAGTAATGCTTTTGAAGTAGCTGGTTTTAAAAACACTTCTGAAACGGTTCTGCCAAATGTTCAGCTTTTTCCATTTCTTGTTTATTAGGGAGTTGAGAATAATTAAAGTTTTTATGACATACATTATTCTCTAAATGTTACTCCATTTTCTCTTCAAAATTGAAGATTTTACTGTAGATGGGCTACAGTTCTGTGTATCATACCTGATTTTATAGTCTGTGCTATATCCATCTCCATCTCATGCTCAGCACCTGGAAATTTTCAGTAGGCCTGGTATTGGAATGGGTTTCATGTTTTATACTCCCAGACATGGCTGCTGAGTCAAGCAGTTGCCGTAGTTCTCCAGGAGATGAAACAGTGGCTTGATGTAAACCATATGCTCTGGAGCCCAGGCAGCACGCTTTGTGTGGGTTGCAGCAGGGAGCCCTGGGGCCTCAACCATGCAGCCAAGAGAGCCCAGGACCCTTCTGCTCAGCTTCACTGGTGTGAGGTTTTTTTTATCTTCACCACAAATGGGAAGGAGCAATGATTTGCTGCCTCCTCCTCTCCCTCCGGAGTGGGAGTAGCTTACAAAATAAGCTGGGTACAGTGTGCTACCAAGGTCTCAGCTTGAAGAGCACCAAAGAGCTTTGGATGAAGTCTTGAATCAAAGAATTCAAAGAGAGATACTTTCAAGTGTTTGTCAGACCACCAGCTGCCATGTTTTTACCCCACTGCCTTGTTGGTTGTTTCTGAGATGTTGTCAATGCCTTTTGTAATTGTCATTCTTCAGGTAATCAGAGGTGAGCTTTAATCCATCCCCGTGTTTCTGTGCTTGGCATATCATTGGTTTTGCCTTGGGGTTTTTGTGGGCAATCCTTTCCCAAAGGGTACGCTCCAGATGGCAAGTGAAGCTTCTCCATCTTCTGTGTTGATGGTTCAAGCCATGTGGTCAGAGCTACCTGTTTATCTGTGGATCTTGTTATCAGTAGATAATAGGGAATCAAGCAACTGAGAAGGAAACACATTTTTGCATCTATTTAAAAAAAAAGAAAAACCTTCCTGAATACATTGCACCGACTTAAAAAAAATAAAATAAAATCTAATAGAGTGTTGTATGGAATAGGGGACTACTGATAATTCCTCAGAAAATACTGATGTTCAATAGGAAGTGCCCCTTGCAGAGGTTTTGCAAGTGCTACTCATGGGAATTCCAGCTGCAATTTGGCCCTTCATTTTCAGAGACAGTGCTTAATGCCTCAGTCCCCAGGCACTGTGATGTTTCTCGTTTCTTCTAGCTCTGAGGTCAGATGTTTTAGATCTCTTAACATCTTTATGTTTCTTTAGTGGACCTGTATCCTTCTTAAAACATAGTGACCGGCTGTGGAATACAGTTCTTACAGCAGCAAGGCTTCATTGCACTGCAGATTAGAATAATCTCCAACCAATACAGCCAGATTTACACTGATTATTTTTTTTTTTTTTTGGATGGTTTTGTGTTGTTACTTTGGTCAATATGGAAGCAACGACAATGCTGCTGCTTTGCATGGTGTTCTTCGTTTCATGTTTACTTCTTTGTGATGTCTTTTTTAATCTTCCAGTGTGTATTATAAATTTTGTTAGCGCATCATATAGATATATCTACAATTTATATCCATGTATATATAACTGCAGGGAAATGTTAAGCTTGCAAACACACCCTTATTACTAGAATGTCTTTATTATTATATGTGTACCTCATTTTTCATGAATGTTGGTGTTGAAAGCTTTGAATTCAGGAAACTCCAAGTTAAAGTTGCAGTCTTATCAGCATAGCAGTGCTGAAGTCTGTCCCGGAGGAGCTGGGAGTGTCGAGTCTTCATCCTGTATCAGAACAGCTTAGCACTGCTCTTACAGCAGAACCTGTGGAAGTCTGCTTATGTGGTTGGTTAGTTCACTAAAAGTCAGCTCAGAATAAATGTTAATAATATGATTTATAGACTTGGCTCTTTTTCATAGTCTGGAACAGCATTTGGAATGATTTTTGCTGGTGGATGCTACCAGTAAAATTATGTACATCTGTCATTTTGGATTCCTTGGAAAAAGCAGGAATGAAGCTGTCATCTGTGTGGATGTCATGGTGTCCCACAGAGCTGTGCCACTCAGAGATCTTCTGCCTTTTCTTCCAAATGCACTGATAGAGAGCCAAGAAGAGAATGTCTCACTGTAATGCACCTTTTTGATAAGGGAGATGCGAAGCTTGCAGAGCTGGACACAGACTATTTGTGACTTTGAACATGATTGCTCACTCAAGTGAATGGACCAATGAATGGACGTAACGGTCAGAATGTGGAAAGAGGATCCAAAATGGGAAGTATTTTGAAATAAACTTGCAGCCCCTTTGCTTTCCTGCTCTGACGGTAGAAGTGCTTCTCATTCTCTTAAACCCCTTCGCCCTGAAAGCAGTGTGGGGTGTGTGTGCATGTATTTCCCTTTCCTTCCAGACCTTCCCTCCGCTCTTCCAGCCCTCACTCCTGGGGCTGCTGAGGAAGTGGCCCTGCCTGGTGGCAGGGTGGTCAACACCACCCCAGATGGGCACCTGCAGACTAAGGCAGGGCTGCGGTGTGATTTTGCAACCCCTGCAGGGTTTTGGGGTTTTACCAGAGTAAGTTGGCCTTGGTGATTTGGTCACTGGAGACGCCTCAACTGAAGCATTCAGTAACTTGCTCTGTGCTGTTCTTAAATTGTAATTTGTCTGTTAAACGCATAGAAGTATGTTGTTGAGTTTGCAAATTGCTGTAGTCCTACTCTACTTGGCATTCAGAGGGCTCTTCAAAGGGAGCCCTGGAAACTTCTGTTAATGCTGTCAATTTAAGGAATGCCTCCTGGATGCTAGGTAACTCTTCTATGGATGTATAATGAATAGCTCTGCATAAATCAAGCAGTACCGTTGGATACCGGTCCTCTGCCCAAAACTCCTGGCTGGAGCCTGGTGAATTATGGCACGCTTTCTATTGTGCTTTGCAGGAACTAAAGTGTTCCAGTCCCTGTTTTCCATGGCCAAGCTTAAGTGTGTGGAAATGTGTTGAATGAATTTTCTGCGTGAAACAAAGGATCTGTGTGTCACTTGCCTCTGCTACTTTAACTGTTTGGCTTATTTCCAGGAAGAGGTCTGATGCCGAGCATATGAATTAGCAGCACTAAAAAAGCTAATCGGTCCATGTGGGGTCAAGGTTGATGGTGCCTACTTCCCAGTAAGCCTGAGGCTGGATTTGGACTCCCATTTCAATCCTACTTTTTCTAATTGGATACTTCCACTTTTCTATGCGTTAAGTGCCTCAATGCTAGGAAGAGCCCTGCTAGAGTTATTACCGTGCTCTGTGATGTGGCTGAGCTGAAGTAAGTCAAGGACAGGGTCTTGTGCAGTTGGAGCAGGCAGCGCATCTCGATTCAGAGGGCCACATCAGCACTGCATGAGCTGGCTCACCAACTGCAGGAAATATCTTTGAGGAGTGAACTCCTCTCAGGATGGCCCCAGTCCAGCCCTCGATGAAGCTAGTGGAATTGCTCCCACTTTCTCAATGAACCTTGGATCAAACTATCAGCTAAAAAAAAAAAAAAAAAGGAAAAATCCATTAGTATTTTGCCAAAGTGACACGGTGCATTAATTTTTGGGTAGAAAACAAATATCTTCCTGTTTTATTTTGTCTGTTCTCTTTCTTCTTTTCTGCTGATGTGGCTTTGGGATAGCTGTAACATTGAGAGCATGTGAAAGCAGGGAACAAAGCAGCCGCCCCTGCACGGATTGCTGGATGAGGAAGGTAGCTGTGCTTTCCATGCTGCCTCTCAGTGATGGTAAAATGCGGCTTTTCTTTTGCTGCTGGATAGAAAGCCTTGAGCCGCACAAAGAATTGCAGAACTTTAGATGCTTGGCTCTGCTACTGAAGTTTTGGTTTCTCCTTTTTCAGATTCATACTCTATTTCAAATTGGATGGAAAAATGAAATGATGTATCCAAATTGTCCCAACCCTTAAAACCAATGCAGTAAGTGGTTTACCTGCTGGAGGACTATGGAGAGCCATGTGGAAAACAACACCCATTGCGGGCATGAAGAAATGATAGGAGATCATGTTGCAAAGCATTTTTGAAAACAATAAGCTCTTTTCCTGGCAGAGGTCTGGCTGTGATACAAGGCCTTGGTGCATGGACACTCTTTGGCTTTCCTGGTGCCTTCTGTGGCTGCATTTGCCACATGCTACAGACTTAAGCATCACCAAATGTACATTTCTCAGCAGTTGCATTTAGGGGAGGTTGATATAATAAGCTATAGAGTGCTGATGTTTTATGAAGAGTCTTGCCTCACAAATGGAATTCATTTTAGAGTTGCTAACTGAAGAATCAAAATATAGTGCCTCTCTTTTCTGTTCGTTTTCTGTCACTTTCTTTTTTTAAATACAAGTAAAACTGATACATTTATGTCTTCTCCTCCACAATGGCAGGGCTTGAACACTTAGGAGAGTGCATGGTATACAACAGTGTTATATCCTAAAGAATTATCTCAGAGATGTAGTAACCATAGCTGGTTTCTAGCCTTGGTGGTGGGTCTTGGGAGGGAAGCTGTAGGATGTTCATAAACTGAATTGCTGAGCTCTGAAACTGGATAGCTCTTGCAATTTGGCAGTGGTGCAATGTTATTATCTCACAGGACAATTGTGCTCAGGGAGCAGTTGGGACTTCTTAAGACAAGGATCCACTCTTTCAGGGGGGTGAATGAACTGAGCAGTTTGGCACATTTTATGTAGTCTTCCTTGTTGTTTTATTTTTTATTTTTTGGTAAAGGAGCACTGGTCTCAAATCCAGGGTACAGAATCAATCAGTCTTATCTGAAAACCTAACATATTAAATATCTTTCTATCTATAAAAAATTCTACCAGCTTACTGTTACAGTACATCGTGTAGACACAGTGAATTTTAGCAGAGCTGTCCATGTCAGAATTTCCTTCCCAGATGGCATTTTTGGTCTTTGCTAATACGTGCATTTGATCACTTTCTGATGAGCTCATTATCTCCAAGCAATGTCTTTTTTTAATCTGTTAGTTTGCTAGTTTGGGTCACTGTGCTTAGCCTCCCAAACTTCTGCCTGGAATGAAAAGATTGGTAGATGTTTATAGACTGTATGAATGTTGTCTACCATCTCTGCCAAATACGTGTTCTCTCTGCAGCGGAACACATTTTATAGGTCCAGTTTTCCAGGACCTGGAAAAGTAATGACATATGGAAAGAAAATGCAGTTCTTGCTGACTGTGAAAGGCAGAAGCAAACATTTTGCACTTAGACTTGTGGTGGTAAATTAACAGTGCCTGATTTTTTTTTATTTTTTTTTTTTGTGTTTTTTTTGGTGGCCTCAGATTTCAGCTACTTTTTACATTCATATTCTAATAGGTTTGAATTGCTTGGGATATTTTTTCCCCACAGTTACAGATTGATTACTAAGGGTCAGTACTTTCCTTTTCATCTGGAGGTAATCTGTTTTTCCATTGCTCGATAATTGATGAGGCCTTCTGAAGAATCTGTGTGATTTGGCAAGTGCAAGCTGCCTCCTTGTGTGGTTGTTTAGAGGATGTTTTATCCTCAGCTTAGACCTCAAACTCTGGGCTTACATCATTTGTAAAATGTTCTCCCACAGTCCTGACACACACAGAAACTTTGGCAATACTAGTGGATGCTTGAACTATGATAAGTCAGTACCAGGGCTTTAATCAGCCCTGCATTTTTGGGTCCAAGATACAATATACAAATTCCTGCAGCTGTAGCTAATGTTGGACTTTTCTACACTGAAGAGAGCACAGGGGAGTCACTCGTTCTTATTTTCCTGAATTTTGTTTTAATTGCAGGTAGCACTTTAGATGAGGTCATAAGATGGTTAGTAGTTGATCTTTGTAGTTTGCCCAGAATGGAGGTCCACAAAAATGTTAAATCAGTTTTCAGGCAAAAAAAGGCTGGTCGTACTTACAGGCACAAGTACTGGGGAGATGGGCAAGTGTAAGTTTTCAGTTCAGTCAATCACTTGGTAGTTGATCCCAAAAATTATTAGAAAAAAAAGATCAGGAGTGAATGCATTTGCAGGGTTAGTCTTTTCATTGCAATGGTTTTGGAACCTCATCAAGAGTTTGCTGAAATCCAGTTGAATTCCTGGTGTGCCAGAGTAGGTATTAACTGGGGAACAATAACTGCAGGCTTGTGTGCTTTTATAAATGTCAGATCTACTGTGTCTCATAGGAGAAGTCACAGGCACTGTCATAGCTGTCAGTTCAGTTTTCACACTGATCTGAAGTCTTGTCTTTGGACCTTTTGGAGTTATCTTCCACTGAGGATTCAAGCAACTTGCCTACGTTTAGACCATTGTAAATGACAGGGAGAGATGCCTGGCAGGATCAGCCTATAGGCAATCCAAGGAAGTGGTGGAAATGCCCCCACTGCTCAGGGGCCCTAAAACTGATTGCTCTCACTGTCCATTTTAGGAAGCCCATCTATCTGGGAATGACTCACCAGGCCTGGATGGACCTGTGGTATTAATGTCAGGAGTGAGCAACAGTGCAAAGCATCCATCCTATGACATGGGGATATGTTATGCCAGGTAGTGAGCAAGATATTGGAGTTTCTGTGTGTTTGGACCTCCTGTTGGTAAATGTACTTCCTGCATCACTGGAAATGAAAACTCCCAGTTGTAATCCAATGCATCTTTTCTCCCCTCTGGATAAAGAGGTTTAATTTACTGATCTCTGTACCACTTGTTGTTGTACTTGCATACCTGTTGGATTTTTGTGTTTAAGTGAACCAGTTCTTATTGTCACATTAATCTGCTTGGAAGAAGCTGGAGAATTTGTACAAAGTCCAGTTGAAGGTAGATGAAGCCCAGCATCACCCCAGTGGATTCACTTTGTAGTTGTCCATCTCTCATTTCCATCCATCCTTTTCTCTTGTCCTTTTCTCAGTTTCAGCACTGTTTCTTCCCAGTTTACATCAAATTTCCATTTGTATTTGTATTTCCATGTTGCCTTTAGTATTACTATAATATTTAATATCGTTGCTATAAAGTAGTTACTTGTTCTTCATAATTTCAGCCTCCCCTCTTCACACCCCATTTCTTGCACTTGTTCTTGTCTCTCTTAGTCTGTGACTGAAAACAATGCCTTGATTTTTTTTTTCCAAGTGGTTTTGCTTTCTTTTATTTTCTTTAGCTCAGCAAGACAAACAAACAAACCGCATACTCTCATAAATCCAAGTCTTGACATTTCCACGTGCACATCTAGCACCTAGATGTGCAGTGAATGAGATCCTAGCGACAGAAAGAAGGTCATGGGAATTGACCTTTGTAGTGCTTTGACCTTTCTTTTTTCATGAACTGTGAGCTGTTTAAGACCGTTGTTCTTGAGGAGTTCAGGCTCCCCACAGGAATCACAACTTTGGGAACTGAATTACTTTAAATGATGTGCCAGATTTATTTCTTCCTCCTACCTGATGTTTAGGAAAATGTTATTTTTCAAGTGTTTGGTTTTTTTTTATTTTGTGGATTTTTTTTGTTTTTGTTTTTTTAAAGACAAATGAGCCTGGCCAGCAGGACCAGGCTATGCTCCTTAGGACTAAGTTAGCTTTTCTTGTTCCTCAGCCACTGCAGTCCTGGGATTGCCCTTCCCACGGAAATCCGTGCTTCTTGCTGGGGCTGGTATGAGAGGAGAAGACCAGAGCAGGAGAGTGCACAGATATGGGGGATGTGACAGCAGAAAGCAGTGACTTCCCGTCTATGAGGACTTACTGAGTGGGAAATGTCCTGACTTGTGGAGAGTGCAGAGTCCAGCTTTGTGGTGCAATTGAGCCCTTTGGGACAGCAAGCCTGCAGGTGCTTGTATAAGATGAAGCAATCTTAGTTTCTGTGTCCAAGGTCAGGGCCTTCAGCCATGTTCTATGTTTCAATGGCTCTCAGGCCATGGGTGGCAGGAGCACGAACAAGTTTCATTCTGCTCCTCTTTGTTCTTAATGAGAAAGAACTTCCTTGCCTAGCTGGACACCTGCTTCACATAAAAATACTGTTTTTGGTGGTTCCACATTTACCATCAGAACTATCTAAACCGTTCTTTGATAGCTCTGTCCTGGATGCTTTCCTGTCGGTCAGATTGTAATGAGAAAAGATAAATAAAAGTGAAGGTAACTAGCAAAATAGAAACAACGGGCAGTAAGTGTTGTGCTACAATGAGGAAAGTAACAGAACCCTTAGGAAGCACTGGTTTGAAAACCTTAGCTGATCTCCTCCACTCAGCATCAGTGCCGGTAAAATTCTCCTTGCTTAAAGCCACATTTGTTTTAAATTGAACTCTTGCCATATGGCTTTCTGGCTAGGCTAGTTTCTTTTGTATCCTTTGTCACTTACACTTCTCTGTTTTAATTCCAGTTGGAAGCCGTGGCTTCAACGGGTGAAGCAGAGCTGATGGGCTGCAGTGTCACTCCCTGCTCCCCACACCAGCAGGCTCTTAGTGCTCAGCAGCATTCAGGACTGCTGAGCAGAAACCTGGGCTTATATCACTGCCTTCTGGCCAGAGCTGGGCAGCCACAACGGTGTCCTGGGTCCTGCTGTCCAATGGGACCCAGTTCATAGAATCACAGAATGGCTCAGGTTGGAAAGGACCTTAAAGATCATCATGCTCCAACAGCTGCCGTGGACAGGGCTGCGACCTACCAGATCAGGCTGCCCAGGGTCCCAGCCAGCTTGGGCTTGAATACCTCCAAAGATGGGGCTCAGGAGGGATGCTAAGATGTGAAGAGGTTAGTCTGCCAGCTGCACGTGGGCTGCTGGTAGAGGCTGTGGGAGTGGGGCTTGCCTGGTCTGGCCAAGAGGAGGGTGAGGGGATATCCCACAGCAGCCAGCTACTGCTTGAACCAGGGCTACAAGAAAGCTGCTGCTTGATGTTATTAGGCTGCTGCGAGCAGCCACAAGTTGCAGTTTGGGAGGTTTGGGTGAGACATTTGGGAAAACTTTCCCTCTAGGCAGCTGGTGCAGCACAGGAGCAGGCCCACAGGGAGACTGTGTGAGCTCTGTCCATGGGGTTTTGAAGACTGAGCTGGCCTTGCTTAGTGTTGGTGGTGGTCTGGCTCCTGTCAGACAGGAGACCGCTGGGGCTTCCTTCCAACTTGGATTTTGCTGTCTTTTGTTTCTCCATGGTGATGCTGTGATTAAAGACTTCTGCCTGCATGTGACTGGTGAGCTTCCGAAATCTGTGCTCAGCAACTGCTCAGGAGAGCAAGAAGAAGAGACTCTGTGGGAGCAGGTGTTTAACAGCATGTGTGACTGAACATTCCTTGAAAAGTGACTGGGGAGCCTCATGAAGGCAATTCTCTTTATTGTATTGATTTAATTGGCTGATTAATCTGGATTTATAGCTGCTTCATTTTGTTGGACTGGTGAGAAGCAGCCACCAGGGAGGCACAGTTAAGTCTGTGTGTTTAAAATGATGATCTTGTCTTTCTGTAGGTGAAATAAAAGTTTCAGCAAAGTTTACTGTGCTGAGCTGCTGCCCAGTGTATCAGCGCAATAGCATAGTTCCCTGGGAGTGTGCTGTTCTCTGCATGTGTTACATACCTGTTCAGCACTGAAACCTTGCATTTTTAGAGACTTCAAAGGGAGCTCTGCAAACAGCTTTAAGAGTCACTATGGTCCTTTCCAAAGAATAAATTAATAGGATAAAAGTTTATTGGTAGACTGTGAGAAGATGAAGCTTTGTCAGCAGATCAGGACCCAGTGAAAAGCTTGGTTATAGATGTGTTACTGAGAAGGAACATTGCAAAGAATCTGCTTTTAGTGTATGTGGGGACATGGGGGCATTGATACACAGTTGAAGTAACATAACTGAAAATAAGTAGGAGCTCCCAAGCTGGTGCTAGAAAGAGGATCTCACTGTTGCTCTGGCAGGGGGTACTTCAGTGCACTGATGTCTGCCCAGGTCCCTGCAGCTGGCTGCTGGTACAGTCCCAGGCTCTTGTTCTCCTGGCATTTCTGTAGCTGCAGTAGCTGGCTTAGCTAGTGGGTGAGGGGGTTTGAGTATAAGCAAACTAGCTGTTTGAGGAATCCTTGCTTTATTGCTGCTTCTTAAAAGAGCACTGCTAACTTGCTGAATGGCTCACATGAGGTACCTGTTACAGTGCAGAATGCTCAAGTGTCATGTGGTGGGAGTTTGTGAAGTCAAGTGGAGGCATTTGTAGAACAGACTTGTTAAATCCGTGGCTGTCAGTGAGCAGAACCATTAGTGAGGGATTTAGGAGAAGAGAACCTGATTTTAATGTAGATTGCTTTCTAAAATAAAGTTTAAAAATAGCGAAATTGTTCTGTGCTTCATTTTACACTGACCTTTAGCACTCGCCAGAAAAATAATGTTCTTGTGTGCCTGAACTATGGAAAGGGGATTTATAAAAAATGGGGAAAGATTAAACAGGAAAGCTGCAAGACAATCCTGGTTTCTGGCAGCAGTTCTTGTACTACAGTGTGTTTTCACTTTGGGTGTGCTGCACCACTATGTCAAAGTGCCTGAGAAAACACATTGTGGAGTATTGTGCATCCTGCTAGGAAAGCTTCTTTCTGCAGTTGGGTTTTAGAGCAAAATTAAGAAACTATAAAATTATATTCTTTGTTCTGATGTTATTTAATACGTGTGCTTGCAACAGATGTATGTGGGCTGCTATATGTGTCATATGCTTTATAGTAACTGTGGTGGGGTTTGTGTGTGTTCGCTTATTTTTTGAAGAGAAGGACATGCCAAGCAGACCTCTGAGAGCTCGTGCCCAGTCTCCAGATGGCAGGTTTTCTTTTCGGTGGAGGCCACCTTATGGCGCAGGCTTCAGGGGTCCACGCAGCAGATCGCAGATCCGTGGGTATGGAGAGAGCAGCCGAAGGATGAGCTATGCTCCACTGCCTCAAGAACGGCAAAACCAGGAAGCAAGAAAACTTGGTAAGCCAGATTCCTATGATACCACCTAGGGGAGAACTGCTGCCAGACTGCCCTTGGCAGTTACCCCGTTGATTTGTTCTGTGTCTTTGGTTTCTCTTGCCGTATCTGACAAGGCTGTTCTCCAGGCAAAAAGCAATCTTCTGTAATTGCCTGTTGCTGCTACGTGGCCATAGATCACATTATTGTAGCCATCAGAATGATTTCCTCTTATAGATGAAAATGTTTGCTATAAGTGTGTTTGGTGTTACATGAAAATGTGATTACCAAGCTGGAAAGCAGAGAGACCGTGTGCAAGTTATGTGTATGAATAGCAGGGGGAGGGCAGAGAAGAAGAGGCATAGCTCAGAGTCTCCTTGCATGTGGTGGGGCACCTCTCAAATCCACTGTTTCTTCTCCTTTTCTTAAAAATTGTGCCTCTGCATTATTTCAGACCAGTGGATAAAAAACTAACTCTAATTAAAGGTATTCATGTTTACCAGTAAAACTGTTTCACGATCTCCATACTGGAGTGTTACCCTCATGTGCCTGTGTTCTCAGCAATTCCTTAGGGAGGTCCTGGCCACTACTGTTGTGTGTGTCAGGTTGGCCTCTGCTATGCTTCCTGTCCTGTCCTGCCATACTGTGATGATATGCACTCCTTCTTTAGATCACATGCTCTTGATCTAAAGGACTTCCAGCTAGCTGTAACAGTGGGCTTTGCAGCAATTTTGTTTCTCTAGAGGCAGAGCATTTCTTTTTCTGTTGTTTGTGTCATTCTCCTCTTACCTGTCTTTGTCCTGTGAGCTCCTCTACCTTGAGTGAGCTCAAGGTCTGCACTCATGGCTCTTTAACCTTCTTCCTGGAAGTTTTAGCTGCTCTTTACTGCTTGGATGCATTTGCTTAAGGTTAAAATTCTTAATCTCGCCTGTATATTGGAAGCCTATCCCACAGACAGTTTGGTCTTGGATTACAAGACTGGTGATGGTTCAAAAATCACACATGGCTGCCAGAATTCCTGGCGTTGTAATCTAAATATCTATTTCCTCTTTTATTTTGTAGGCTTTGTACAAAAAGAACATATTTATCTTGGTTTATCCAAGGAGAGAGAACTCCTAGGTCACTTTTATCAGTTATTCCAGGGTTTCACAGCCTTTCCTAGCAGGGATCTCCTAATTATTCTCATCCCTTCTCTTCATTTTTCATCTTTCTGCCAAGACCAGCTCTGGAAAGAGACTCACTGTAGCTGACAGTGCTTCCACATCTGTTGAAATGTTATGTTGGCAATCCAGTTCTCTTCTGGTCCGAGTTTCTCTGTAGTGCTTGGCTGCTGTGTTTGCTGCTTCTGCTTCTGTTTCTTGTGCTTTCATCTGTACTCTAAGTTTCTTCAGGCTGAGATTGTCTCTAGGTGTTATGTATTGTGGGTTTTGGTTTTATCTTTTTTTGGTCACAGTTTTAGTGGGAATTCAGTATCATAGTGCATCTTGATGAGAAATTCTGTGTAACATGGTTTTAAGCATCTTCTTGTTTTCACTGCTTTTATACTACAGTTTTTTTCAAGATGGAGGACAAATGTTTTTTAAGTAATCAAATTATCAGGAGAAGAATTCAAACCTAGAGTACAGAAATGTTGTAATATGTTTTTTCATGTTAATAATTTGCTTTCCTGCTTCTAGTACCAACTTCTTTTTTCTTACTGTATGCATACTGAAACGAAATAAATTATATGAATCCAAATAAATTACTTATCCTTTTGTATCTTGAGAAAGAATAAAATGGATTTTTACCTGTAAAGACTGATGTTTGTTTTTTATAATGATAAAGTTTACAGAGAAGTCTGTTTTTTCCCCCCATGTACAGCCTCTGAATCAGTTCATGTGGTTTCTTTGCCATCACGGAGTACCCAAGGACGCAGTCAACCTGTCTATAGGTCATCTTTAACTAAAAGGAAAGTCGTAGGTATGTTTCTTTCACATCAGCTGTCAATTCCTGGAGACATTTGAATGAAATGAGATAGCTTTGTGTTTCTTGACTGCAAATACTAGAGGTAGGTTTTTCTGTGTGGGTTAAAGAGCTTGGTGGTTGTCTTCACTTCTGTGTCTCAGGTAGTATTAATAAAAGAATAGAATCCTACAATATGGTTGAGTTTTTGGTTTTTTTCTTCTTTATTTTTTAATCTCCTCTGCTGTAGCTACTGGCAAGCATTATGAACTGCAATAAGCCCATGAGAAGGCTTAAATGGAAGCCAGCACCTCCACAACTGGATGTCTTCTTGTCACTCCTCTGCCCTGTTTTCTGCAGGGTTGATTTCCAGTCAGCCCAGTCAGCAGTCATAGGAAAGTGTTCACTTTCTTCTGGAGGGAAAGTGTTACATACTGTGGCTGGGATCACAAAGGATGAGTGAATTTCTGAGTCATCTCCTTGCCTGTGCCACCTTCTTGCACCCTTGCATTATGATTAGAACAGTGTAGAGTGGATAGATTTGTTTCAAGTATTTTGATGGTGATGGAAAATACCTCTGTCAAAACTGGGAGCTGTGTCTTATTAGAATCCCAACTTGCATCTTCTCTGTGGAGGTGTTGCCATCCACTTCTCATGCTTACTTTCTCCCTCCATTGCAAGCAACCACTTTCAGGAGAAAGGCAGAGATTTCCACTTCTGTGGCTTGTTTATGAGACACTGCCATCATGAGAGGTGGTGAAAAATGTGTGTTCTTTGTGGATAGGTCCTCTAAGCCACTTTTGAGTAGTAGATGAGAACTCTTTGCCACTGTGGAGGGGAGTTTGTTTACATTGGAAAATCTGGTATTGTCTGAGAACCATCTGCGTTAAAAACCCATTTGGAAGAAGTGAAATGTGCTTTGCAGCTGCTTGCTTGAGCAAAATACTAAAGGACTGTGGGATATATGAGTACTCAAGTCCTGTAAGCAAATGCACATGCTTTTCCTCTACCACTGTCTTTGCTATGCATCCATGCTGTCTGCCTATTATAGCATAAATTACGGGGGTCTTTTTTTTTTTTTTTTTAATGAGATCTTCACTATTCTTGTTATTGATGTGCCATTTTATTTTCTCATTTCAGAGGAGGAAGAGGTGGAGGTGGTGCAGGACATAACTGTACGAGTGATGTCCTCTCAGTCTGTGCTCGTTGCTTGGACGGACCCACAGTATGAAAAGCAGAAGGTTGCAGCAAATAGGTAGTTAGCCCATATGTCCTTTTCTGAATAGATACTGGAGGTGAAATGCTGACAGTGCAGTACTGATTAGTTCTGCATTTATTTAACAACAGTTGGTAATGGGAGCAGTTTAGCTTAGGGCACAGGAATTTGCATTTCTCTGTGACAGTGGCTGGTAGGGGGTGCTTCACCATCTGGAGGCAAAAATAAGCAGAGAAACGACTGTGGGATGGCGACTAGGCAGCGACATGGGGCTGGGACCTCGGGGGCTGTTGCTTTCACTCTGCTAGTGTGCTTTGTGTTTGAACTTTTGTTTTCATCTGTGTCTAATCCCAGACAGTACAATGTTCGTTATCGGGAAAAGGGAGAATCAGCGAGGTGGGATTACAAGCAGGTGTCCAACCGGCGGGCGCTGGTGGAGAACTTGGCACCAGACACCATGTACGAGTTTGCTGTCCAAATCTTGGAGGGAGAAAAGGAAGGCAAATGGAGCGTGTCTGTTTTCCAGCGAACCCCAGAGGCGGGTATGTATGGAAAAGATCTAGTGCTGCTGCAGAGAGATGAGAGCAGGAGAGGTGGTTTGGGTATATCAGGGGAACAGCACAGCAGCTTGGACTTGCCTCTTCCTTTGGATGCATCAGCCTGACACAGAGATGTAATAGGGGCTTGCATGGACCTGAGCTCTGTATATACTTTGTGTTTGTCTTTGAAATGACCATATAGGCGTTTCTGCCATGAGAAGAAGAAGCAAAAAGCATGTGCAATGTAGGTCATGCTTTCTTAGTTGCCTTTTCTATTGTATGTCTGTTTCACAGCTCCTACAAGTGCACCTGAAAATTTAGATGTTTGGCCCTTGAAGGGTAAACCAACTTCTGTAGCAGCATCCTGGGATGCTCTCCCAGAGAGTGAAGGAAAAGTCAAAGGTAAGTCATCATTCTCGGTTTGTAACTCTGTATAGGATCTGGTCTTCTCAAAAGCAGATTGCTACTACGCAGCACGCTGAAACTGCTGACTGTGCTGGGACTTCTTTGGTTGTTAGCGGCTCACACCCGAGCAAGATTTCCTTGTTTACAGCCCAGATTTTCTCCTGCACTGCTGGGAAACCATCACCTTGTTCCCAGGATATCACAGAGCTTCCTGAGGTATCACACATGCATACTTACCTCTTCTTCATCATTAAGCAGGTTGAAATGGAGCTCAGGAAGGATTTTTCCCAAAGGATTTGTAACAGTTAAGGAAAGAAAAAAACAAAACAAAACAAAAAAAACAACTGAGGAAGAGTTGAGTAGCTGCCAAGAATGTGAGTTTGTACTGTGTTTTATTTCTAGTTTATTGTGGAAGGAAAGCCTCTGCTTATAAAGCAAGCACAAATAGAGATTTCAACAGATTTCACACATAAGGCTTGTGCAGTGTAGCATTGTCGTATGTGGGTGGAAAGCTCATTTGTCAGTGGCCATTAACTTGCTTGGGATGTTAAAAAAAAAAAAAAAAAAAAAAAGCTTTCTTGGATTTTTTCCCCCTTTTTCCCTCCAGAAAGAAATAGGCAGGATTTTTGGCCTCTCTCATTCCCACTGATTGATGAGATTGTGTTCTCCAATTACACAGGTTTCTGGAAGTGCCTTATCAGTGCTGTAGCATCTCAGGGTTTAAAAAGTCCGAGTCCTGGAGTGAAGTATACTGTGTCCCTGTAAAAGATCTACTGTATGCATTCTTCAAGGCAATGCTGGAATTTTTTCCTCTGAACTCAGAAGGAGTTTTGCCAATTACTTCAGTAGAACTGCAATTCTGTCCAAGGATTATTATTTCTTAAAATAAGATCATGCAGGGACATTATCTGAAATTTAAAATCTGCTTGTAATTTTGAGCAGTCTGTAACCCTTCTTCCATATTTGGCTGCTGATCTTTTGCCGATTCACCCAGATGAACTATTTTAAAGGTACCTGTATATTGAAGGGCTGAACACTTACTTATATGCACTTAGTATATCATTACATTTTGCTTGGCTATGAAGTATTACAAGAGAGGCCTTATATTTGAACTAAATAAACAGCGTACATAATATTTACACTGGCTAAGTGAAACCACTGAATTAGCACTTCATAGTCATTTTGATAGCACATGGTAATCAGGAATTTTTGTCTTTCTGTCCTTTTGTTTTGCAGTCTTTCCCTTTTACGTGTTTATACCACGTATTAAAGAACTGCCCTCTGGTAGCCATTTGAAAGCTACCAGGAGCAACACCAATTTTTTCTGTAACTAAAATATCTCCTCTGCATTCTAAAACAAACAAACAAAAAAATTCTAATTCTAAGTTCATAATGCCTTCTAATACCATGTAGTGCTTGTTTTGTCTAAGCAGCAAATGCGTTTCCACATTGATGACTTTTTTGTTTGTTTGTTTTGATGACACATGCTTGGATTATTTCTTAATGCACTGAATACAATCTCATTTTTGGAAAAAAAAATAATTTCCATGTTCTTAGTAGTGTTACAGTTCTAGAGTTTTTCACTCATTCACTTGGAATTTATTTTCAAAATCCTGTTTTGGCCTCCTACAAAGGCTTCAAAAGACAAGGAAATCTGCATGTGGCTAAGCTACTCTTCATGTCCGCAGTTATCCCTTCCTACAGACAACTAGCAGGAGGGTGCATGTGTACCACTGTAATCCTAATCTGAAAGACAAGAACAAGACAAATTTCTTAAGTCATCTCAGTCATTAGATCATTGAAATGATTTGTTTTTATCCTTCTATGAAGATGAACAAATATTTATTTAACTTATCTATCTGTAGATATATCTTGTCTTTGTACTCCAGCTGTTGACTCGACGTGCATTGCTAGTGTATTAATTTTAGTAATGCACGTTCTAATTCATCCTACCCATACAGTCTGTCCGCTGGAAACAGGACTGTTTTCAGTTTCCTCCTTCCAACCGTCTGCCAAATCATTTCAGAATACATTCTTTCATACGCCCCTGCTCTCAAGCCTTTTGGAGCAAAGTCCATCACCTACTCTGGAGCTACAACATCAGCCATAATAGATGGTCTGCAGGCTGGGGAACGCTATATTTTCAAAATTCGTGCAGCAAACAGAAGGGGACCCGGTCCTCAGTCTAAAGCCTTCAGTGTTGCCATCCCAGCAGGTAAGCAGCAAGCCAGTCACTAATTGCTTAGTCTGTCTATTCTTGCCTTGGTTCCAGTTACGTTCATTCTCTGACTTTTCTTAGCTTCTCCTGTGCTCCCTCTATCTAACCCATGGGATTTTTCTTCAACACTGTTTCTGCTAGCTCTTTTCATCATTATATTGTCCAAAGAGATGCTTGTAGATAAGCAGATAAACTTAGTAGATAAGCTTGTAGATGAGCATTCATCGCTCTACCACATGTAACCTTATGAACATTGTAATATTTTAAATGAAGGCACACCATACTCTATTTCCTGGTATGCTGCATGAATATATGTGCTCTTGTTATGCAAAGGCCAAATAAAACCATACTTGGTTCTTTGGTTGCACTATTCCTGACAACTGCTCTTTAAAGTCAGCTAAAGTGGCCTACTTTCATACAACTCTGTGTTTGCCTCCTTGCCAAAGAGATGCTGTTGTGGGATTTTGCTGAATCCTAAACTAAAAATGTGTCCTGCCTCAGACAGAACAGTGCAGCATGGTGTCATAAACGTGACTAAGTTCTGCTAAAGATCTGGTTCTGCTGACCGAATGTTGCAGTCCCCACTTTTAGATACTTGATTTTAATTGCTTGAAGTTTTACTCAAGTTCCAAAAAAATCCACGTAAGTGGACTAGCACAGAAATAAATCTGTCTCATGTTCTCCTAAGTAGTCTTGTTCTTGCTGCCTGTCTGGTTTCTCTTCTTGTATTTTTTTCTGCTATTGTTATGAATAAACACACTTTTTTTTTTTTTTCAGCTCCTAATGAGGATTCAGTTGCTCAGAAACAAACAAAGATTCAAGACAATTCAGAGGTTAAAAAACCTGTGAATGCTGGTTCATCTCCTTCTCAAAGTTCCTCTGTTTCTTCACAAGTGCTTTCCTCTAAGCAGTCATCTGTTCATTCACTTGGTGTTGGTGATAAAAAGAGTCTTCTTTCTGAATATAAGAATAAAGTCTTGACTCGAGGAGGCGTTCCAAGTAAATCTCAGTTATCTTCCAGAAAGACAGGAGAGCTGGAACTTGATCTCCAATCTACTGAAGTGACAGAGGATCATAATTCATCTGAAGAAGCTCCAGTGACACTACCAAAAACCCAGGATCACAGGAGGATTGTTAGACCCCTGTCTTCCAGTCGGACAGTCCACCCTGTTCTTGCCTCCAGGAGGACCCCTGTTCGAACCCACACATCAGAGGTGTCACGGCAGACTAGCACAGAGAAACGTGAGCCATCAGCGTTGTCACCATCCTCAGCACAACGCTCTTCTGCCTCATCTGTTCCTAAGGACTCAGATAACGAAACAAAGCAACTAAGGCAAAGTAACACTAATGTGCCTTCTCCTAAAGCCTCTTCTCATTATCTGCCTACTAAAGGTAATGATCTCTCTGGCAATATGGAAGAAAAGCCAGATCCCTTGCTGGTGAAAGTGCCTTCTAAAACTTCAGAGTCTGGCCTCCTGGGTTTACCATCAAATAGGCAGCCTGTTGTAACTCATGAGGTGGATCCAAGCCATCCAAGTGTATCTTTGCCTAAAAAGACATTCTCTTCTCATCTTCCATCACAAAAGACCCAGAAGACCTCCCACTCGGAACCTCTGCAGAAGGTACAAACCAGTCCTTCCTTACTGCATTCCAGGGGCCGGCGGCTGCCGTCTCCTGTCTCATCCCAGAGTAATGAAGAATTGCAGGAAGATAATGATGAGGATGTAACAGAAGACAGTGACAGAGCCAGCAGCCGCTCTGTGTCCACTTCTAGGGGATTACCTACATCTTTCTCTCAGGGAAGCTCAAGTTCGTCTCTATCAAAGCAACAGCAGCCAGGTTCTCAGGTACCTTCCTACAAATCAAAGCTTACTCAGCCAGACTCTAGTTCTGCCAGTGGTAAAGCAAAAGACAACCAATATAATTCAAAGTTGTCATCCACTTCTTCAAGACACACTCGTCCCTCATTACCTAATCACTCAAGGGCTGCTACAAGAATAGTGTCCCATACAGAGAAAAAATATGACCTGTTACCATCTAAAATGTCCCAAACTGAACTTACTCAAAAAGTTCCTTCCTCCTCCTCTTCTAAATCTCGTCAGTCAGTTTCTGATGAAGAGGATGATTATGACAGTGAGTATGATCAGAAAGAGATGGAAGAGAAACCTACATCTTTGGCAGCAAAGTGGTCTCCTTCTCTTTCTAGAGGTAATAAAAACACATATGATGACACTGCTAGCAATAAGAGGAAATCTATGGACACTCTTCTACCTCACAAGCTAGGATCCGAAGAGGAAGAGAAGGAAGAAACTCCAACATTAAAAATATCTTCTCCTGAATCACCAGGCAGTTCTGCTGTAGCATCACGAACTATTCATTCCTCTACCAAACATACCCCATCTAAACCGAGCTTTATCTGGCCACGTTATTCTCAATCTACAACGACACACACTGTTCCTCCAACAGTTTCCTCTTCCACTTTGTCTCCTCGCCAGCGACTATTGAACTCCAGGCTACGGAGCCCTTCCCAGCGGCAGTTTGTTAGACCTCCTTATAGGCAAGGTATCTTGTCTTTGTTCTATTAATGTTACTGAACTGAGGTTTTCATAAGTTCAGCAATCCTGTGAAAAGTTCTCTATCAGAATGCAAACTCAGTTGTTTAGTATAACATTCTACTTTTTATTTTGGATGTTCTCAGGGAGCCCAGTTTTTGAGGACATTGTCTAATCCATGTGATGTGGTGCCCTAGGCCTTTGGTCCTGAAGTTTGATCTGCACAGGCTCCATCATCCAAAATGATCTCTGGGTCTTCAGTTTTGTGTAAGGATAGATTAGGAAAGTTGTTCTGTTTAATAAGATTTCTTCTCTCAACACAGTCCCCAGATGTTTACAAAGTTCAAAAGTATCTTGATGGCCATGTTTCCACCTCTGCTGCAATGCATGGCAGCCCAAAGGGGCTGCTGAATTGGGTCTTGTATGGCTTCTCAGATCCAGCAATGATGTTACGCATTGGTTCAGTTGCTTACTTTTTGAATATCGATTACAGATTCTGAGATGTATCATAATGAGATAAACAAAGCTAATGGTTGCTAGAGGGAGTCATCTTAGAACCTTCACCAGTTAAACACCTACACAGGATTTGCATTTAACAGTATATTCTTAAGAGGTTTTGTATTCCTTTGCATTTTAAACTGCATTTTAAACTACGTTATAAACTACTATGCTTTGCAGTTTGCACAGTTTTCTTCTGAACAGTGTATTTCCTTCTCTTATTTCAGGTTACAAAAGCCGACCTAATCTTACAACAAAGAATGGAAATGGAAAAATATTAACTGGTAATAATGGAAAACCAAGTGGACAGAGAGTAATCAATGGCCCACAAGGAACAAAGTGGGTAGGGTGACCTCTGCAAATTCGAGATGCTTTGGCCTTTTGTTTTACTTACTTTTTCTTTGAGAATAGAGGAGAAACAGTGCCCGTAGTCAAAGAAGCTGTAAAATGAGGCGATGTTTAATGATGTAATTGCGCTGTTTCATTTAAATCTAAAGACAAATATTCCATTTCATTATTCAAACATTTCAAACATTTGATTTAAAACCTTGAATGCTTAACTGCATCATTACTCCCATAGACTTAGCAAAACATTTTTCCTCACAGTCAGTGGAACTTATGCTCCCCAGTGACTCAGAACACTGCTGCACAGTGTGGATGGAAATTGTCCAGAACAGTTCCCATGAAAGATGGGCTCTGTGATGATGCTTCTTCCAGATGCACGCTCCAGAGAGAAACACATGAACAAGATTGTGAACATGAGAAGTTGTTCCATAAATGGCATGGTGCTCTAAAAACAAATATGTCACAGTAGGTTTTATGGGGTGACAGGCCTCAAAGTGATACCTTTGAGTGTTTTGTGGTTCAGTCTAATTTCTAGTGATGCTTTCAGAAGATATCAGGCACCATTAATGGCAAGTCCTGCTAGGTGCCTAAATGCCTGTCTGTTAAAATCCTTTCCAGTCAGTTTATGACCAACCAGTGTAGTGAAGAAAATAATGTTTCATGTGTGCTTGTTCAAACACTGGGTAGGGTAAGGGTCTGACCAGCTTCAGTGATGTCAGTAGAGCTGCTCATACAGTAGAACACTACATGATACAAGTAAAAGAAGGGGCATAAAACCAATTATTTTATGGCCATTTCAGTCTTCTTGATTGCATTAGAGGAGCACTGAAAAGTGCATCAGGTAACTCACATTCAAGGGAGGCATTTTGAAAAGCAAGTCCAAGACTCTTCAGATAGACTTCAGAAAGTGGGCTAGAAAGGTCCTAGGAAGCTGTGGGGCATCTGTCCCTGCTGCAGGAGAGGAGGGCATTGCTGCAAGTAGAACCTTCTAAATATCTTGTAAAGCAAGAGGACCTATGTCATCATCTGTCATCATCTGAGGCCTGGAGGCCTCCAGAGACTGCCCGACCTCTGCAAATCTCATGATTTACTTTTCCTCCTGCTACAGTCTTTTCTGCAACACCAAATTCAGGTTTTTCTTGCCAACTTGAAATGCTGCTCTTGTTCTCTTCCCAGTTCTCAGCAGCTAGAAGCTTTTGTATTTTTGTGTTCTGTGCCACAGTGTGTAATAACCCAGGTTAAAACAGCACACAATTCAGCTGTTTTGGGTTGAAATAGCAATGAGGACTGGATTTTAATTGAGGTAACCTCTTAAATTCAGTCCAGGCTCTTAGACAGATTTGTTTTATGAGACAGAGGCTTTTCTTCAGTCTCCTACCTCAATTAAAATCTTAGTTACTTTGTTTTCACTGCTATTTCAATCTAAATTAACTAGTTTAATTTTTCTCTTTTTTTGATTAGTGGACATACTTTTAAATACCGTTTTTAAAAGGACTTGGGGTCATGCTCGAATAAGCATTACATGAATCCACCTTAGGAGTAGTGCAGCCCAAAAAACTCAGTGCAGCAAGTCGAGGGAGTAGCGCCTGTAAGTGCCAGCACTATAGAGGCCAATATGAATATGATTCTTGTGCAACACTGAAGCCTAGGTCCTGGGGATTTGCCTTCTTCAGCAGCAATTTATCAGCAATTCCTATACTCACTTTTAAAAGTCTGTCTGGAGGTGTTATACCTATTCTTCACCACGCTTAACATCCGAATTTCCCCAGGATTTCTGCTGCTGTGAAATTTCATTTCATATTCTCTCATGTTAGCTAAATTTGAGTCCATCTATTGCTTTTAGATTGTAGATCTTGACCGAGGACTAGTGTTAAATGTTGAAGGAAAATACCTCCAAGATTCCCAAGGCAACCCACTTCGAGTGAAATTAGGAGGGGACGGACGTACAATTGTTGGTAAGTTGCAGCTTCTATTTTACAGAAAAAAATCTAAAGTTTTTTAGCACATGGTACAAATCTTTGACCTGTTTGGTGCTCAAACCATTCCTAGGTCCTGTGCAAACCATTTAGGATTACTATACTTCAGGTCACCGTCAGACAGTCAGCACATTGCAGGATCTGGGAATGCCTGGGGGCACACTGCAAGGCTCTTGAGTATGAAGCAGAAAGAATCACCCACGTCTGTCTCACTTGTATCAGCATTAGAAAGGACTGCAGAACTGAGCTAGAATAGAGATTGTTACTTGTTTGTTTATTTCTATACATAAAAATAATTATTATTCTACTTGCACAGTACCAGTCATAGATATGTGATAGTTTTTGTTTGTTTGTTTTCTGAAACTGATTACAGATAGCAAAAAGCCCTGCGTATGATTTGTGAAAACACTGCTGGTTGAATATCACTCCATCTGAATAGATCTCTTGAATGCAGATTCAGTGCCTGCAGTTAAACTGGTGATCGTGAATACTTGCAGCATCTGGAACTTGGCACAAAAGTTAATCTGCAGTGACAGAACCTCACTAGCTCATGTCAGTCTCTCCTTGCACATATTTGACAGGGTACAGAATATGGATTCATCCTACTTTTCATCAGCTAAAAGATTGATTTAGATTAAATGTGGACACTGTCTGCATATCGTGATTCTGAAAGGAAATCTCTCTCTACTCTTCCCAATAAATGTTCATCAGACAGCTGGTAATAGTGAACAGTATTGTGATCTACCTGAGATTCTTCTGAACCTTTTACTGATTTTCTTAGCCATGTGTCTTTCCTAGATAACAACATTCTTTTCTGCCAGACAAATTACAGCAGGTTGTAATTGTTCTCAACGTTCTTATGGTTTTTACTGTTGCTAAGTACCATACTATAAGCCTGCAACAGATAATGAGATATTTTGATTTTGTTCTTCTCTCCTAGATGAAAAGGGTGCCCCAATGGTGAGTCCTGATGGAATACCTTTGTTTGGACATAGCAGATTTAGTAAGCCTGTAGCAAGTGCACAAGATAAACCAATAATAAGCCTTGGAGGGAAACCTCTGATTGGTCTTGAAATGATTAAGAAAACAACCACTCCCTCAACTACAACTACAACAACACCCCCAACAACTACTACAACAACTACTACAACCACCACAACAACTACTACAACTACCACTCCTGAACCAACTACAACTGAACCTCCTACTGAGAAACCACCCCCAACCTGTCCTCCAGGCACCTATGCACAGTATGATGATGAAGGCAACTTGCTGTTAGGGTTTGATGGCCTGCCAGAGTGCAATGCAGAAGGTAACTTCTTTTTTTGGTGTTTGAACTTGTTTGGTTGTGCTTTTTGTATACCACACTTGCACGAATGTAAAGCAGAAAAGAATCTGCCTCTGAAGATTTTGGTCCTCATGATAAAGTAAGGAGCTGAGATTAGAGCAGCTAGAGAAGGGTTTGCATATTAAATGGTTTTCCACTAGAAAATGTCAGCTTGCCCCAGAGCTGAAGTTTAGCATGGAAATATGTTGATTTCAGAAAAATACTCACCGTCTGTTGAATCCAATCTTCTCACATATGTTCATGCACATATGCACAAACGTAAGCAGCAGTTTTGCAGCTAAAGCAGCCACCTAGAATCAAGTCCTCACTCCAGGCCAGGGAAGGATCCAAAAGTCTCTACAGTTTATCTGTTTTGCATTCATTTCTCACAGTAAGTTCTGAGAAGTCTCTCTTTTGAGCTATAGCGGGATGAATGTTCAAAAAATGGGATTCTTGTTATCTCGCCAGACCTCAGAGGTTGAGATTTTCAAGCAGAAATGCAGCACAGCATGGATGAACTTGAGGAAAGACAACCTTGGCTCTGCACAGATAATGCAAAGATTTGTACATTAATTTCTTTCTCATCTAAAGACAGAAAATGGTGTTGGTAGATGCCATTATTTCTCTCATGCAGTTATACAAGCTTAGGATGTTGTGCAAATCTAAAATCCAAAGTAAACAAATATAAATTCACTGGAGTCATGGAGTGTTGAGCCTGTTCTTATCAGGTTTTATCCTTTCATCACCTGAATGTTGCACTGAAAATCAGTTAGCTACTTGTTTTACAAAACTAGATCAAGGAACACTATGGCAGTCCTTATTCTTTCCACTTATAAGTAGTCCCCAGCTCAGTATACCCAGGGGCAGCAGAAGCATGGCTGTAACCTAAAGAAGGAGTTGGCAGTCAGACATCTGCCATATGGAGTAGCTAGTTTCAATGGGTAACTAAGCCCGTTTACCTTCCCTTATACACTTATGTCTCCGAAGCCAAAGATTTACTAGTAGGTCATATAACCGTGGCCTGAAAATCTGAACTATCACATTGAAGAGTAAAGAAGAAATGGAAAGATATAGCTTCAGCAAATAGTAGTGAGTGTATAGACAGCAGCTTTGGAAAGGATCTGAGAAGACAGAAAATTTCCGTACCAGTTACACTGGGTAAGTAATAACTTAGAGACATTACTGCCTTGTACAGATGGAATTACAATAATTTATAGTATTAATATTTATCTAATATTTAGCACCATGGCTGTCTGTGTCATTAAATGTTTCTTTGAAGATTTTTAGTTTTCCTTTTGTACTTTCACTGCTCTTTTATGTATTTACAAGAGTGTTACAAATATTGCTGTACATGGTCAGCCTGGTATTTTCTAAGTTGCCTGAATGGGACTATAATTTTTGGTAGTGTTAGTGTCCCTCCCATTCCTACCACTTGTGCTGTTTGATACATGAAGGACCTCTTCTGAGAATATATATTATAAGAACAATAAATTTTCGTGAAGCGTAGCTAAATCTGAGCAGCTAAATCTGAGCAGCTAAATCTGACAACAGGCTCCAGAAGCTGAACAATAAAAATCTTTGCAGTATTATTTTTAGGAGAGGTGTGGGATATGGAGTTTTCTTGTGAACTTAAAAACATGTAAAAACATTCTGCTTGGTGTATTTTGGGGCTTTTATTTTGCCTTCTAACAGGTAACTTGATAATGCTTTGAACTTTGTTAGAGCCATGAATGAGAAGCAGTACTTTCGTACAGATTGTGTGTTCAGTAAGAATGACTCTCAAAGTCACTCCTAAACTGTCTAGCATTTCAACAGTAAGTCTGCAAATGGATTGAGGTGTACGAGTACAAGATGATGCTGGATTTCCACTCCTTACCTGTTACATAACTTGAGCAACCTAACAAGTATTAAAGTTTGTCTGAAGAGTGATTATTAGGATTTTCTTACATCTTTTTTTTTTTCCTCCTTCATCCTGGTGGCCAGCAGTTTTTGAATGCAGCAAGACAACCTGCCTGTTCACAGAGGAGCTTCCTTGGAAAGAAAGCATGATGATAGTATTTACTTAATGATTGCTGTGTGTGCTGTATCTGTTTCAAGAGGGATAAACAACTACGACTTGAACTATCAAAACATTTCATGCTATTCTCCATTGATGGTTTCCAAATCATATTTCTATTTTGTCTTTCCTTTTAATCTGCATTTGGAACATGCTCCAGTTCATTTAATGAAATGCTTATTCTTCCAAAGCTTGATAGCTTTGGAAAGCTTGACTAAGAGCTTTACTCCTAAACAGCCAGAGGCTGCAAGTGCCAAAAAACACCGCCACATGTTCTACTTAAACTTTGGCAAATTCACTTACTCTCTGGCAGAATTTTTGCTTAACCCAGCAGAATTTATTATCGACTTTTCACTAGATTCAAAAGTCTTGAACTTTCAGGAAGGGACTGACCACAGTGGAGTGATTTGCCAGTGAAAGCAGTTAGTTTTCTTGTGATCACACACAAAATAAAAGTGGAACCTCAACCACTTGCATTGTGTGATAAAATCAAGTTGTGGTTGAGCAGTCTGCTGTCTTCACAGGTGGCAAAAGACCATGGCAAACAAGACTTAGCCTTACTTGGCACAGGTAGGGTTAACTGAAAAGATGCAGCAAGGGTGCTTGGAGCAAGCAGGAGAAAGCTGGTAAATGGGGAGAAAATAATTGTGACAGGTCTTTTGGGGACTACCCCATCCTCTTCATGCCACAGCTAATGCAACAAAACACAGAAAGTGAAGTAGAATAGGCTGCACAGGCACAAAAATAGAAAATAGAATTCAGCATAAATAAATACATTATATATGAATGAAAGCTGATTAGCTAATAGGTATGAATGAGTTGAAATCTACCATATAAAAGACTTCAAATTTCCAGTGTATCTGAGCCTCCTGATGACTCTTATGGCGTTAAAGAGAATGGCATGCATTACAGACACTGGCTGACACCAGTGTGGTGAGAACATCTGCGGAATTCCACAGAAAATCTAGCCTGTCAAAGTGGCTTTCAAGTGGCTGATCTTCTGAAGAGTGCAGCCTAAACGTGCCATTAGAAAATGTCAGAATTGCTATGAAAGTCTGGCAAGAATTAACCAATTTCCTGTGTTTTCATAGCTTATGTTGGAATTAAAATTACTGCTGTATTATTCATTTTTAAAAGAAACTTCATGTAGTAGAAAAAAATCTGTCATTTTTTACAATAATTGTTGGTTTTAAATTTAAAAAAAGCAATACAAAATGTATCATTCAAATTTGTAATTTATTTAATGTTGGCAGTTGAAAATTTCCAATATTCATAGTACTGGCCTAGTGAAAATCACTTCTGATTTTACCTGCTGTGGATTTCAGCACCACACTTCTGATTTCTTTGCATTGGTTTTCATGGCTAGCCTGAGCCTTGTATACTCAGAATACTGCAGAGACATTTCTCAAAGCATGCTGGGAAGCCTTCAGAATTCACAAGTTGAGCTACCTGGCAGTTGGTTTATCAGGTGCTGGAAACCTAATGTTCAGAGAGATTAAGATGATTTACATGAGCGGGAATTTAGGAAGCATTTGCATTAGCCTTTGGGTTGAATTGGAGGGTTTTGATGTGCACCTCCCAATCATCTCTACTTGCCATGCTTTTATCTGTATTATAGGGCAATCTCTGTGTGAACAATTTCAATTCCTTTTGGATGAAACCAAGGCAGAAACAGTACTTCAGAATTACATGTATGTGCCCCAACATGTAATGGGCATTCAGTCTACTGGATCAGAGTAGAGCAAGTGCAGAGGAGATCTGGGTGCTGGACGCTGGGAGACCCAGCACAAATTGCATCATTGCACAAATCCATGCCTTTTGGACTGCATTGGTATGGATCTGTGGATTGCTTGATTTTTTTCATACCTTGCAAAAGATATTTTGTCGGGAACAGAGATTTTGGTATTCTATGACGCGGGGAAGCATGGCCTAACTCAATATGAGTGATAGAAGCTTCAGCTTTATTTCATTTTACCATTTACTTATATAGGTTTACAGAATACATTGCTTTAAACATGGTGAATCATGATTGGTCAGCTCACAAGCGTTATAACATAATTGGCTGTACCTAAGCTATCTGAGCCGTGCTTCTGAGTACACAATAACAAGGATACGATTGGATAAGCGACTACAAAGACATACTTCAAGAGATAACACCCAGAGCAGTCAGTTTGACGGATGCTTCACTAGTATCTTAACATTATTTTTACCCACACTCACTCCCTTCCCTTCGTCCTTGGTTCACACATTAAATCATCTGCATGTTCTTGGCAACCATCTTTAGAGTTATTCACAAACTTTTTCACTCCCTTTCTCACATCCTTGCTACCCGAACACCTGCTCCAGGTGAGAATTGCAACAATATTTGAATTGAAGTTTTCAGTTGTTTGAATTGCTTTGAATTTTCCTTTTTTTTTTTTTAATATAAATATGTTATATTTGCAACTCTTGAGACTGTAGAATATTTTTAAATCCTGACATGAGTGCTGTGTGGTTGTAGATAGTCTGCCTTTGCTCCAAGAGCCCTGGGGCCCAGGGCAGAGCCCCTGGAAGGATGTATTGCACTCAGTTTTCAGTAGCAGCTCTCAAACCATTTTCCTCCAGCAAAACTCCTGGCTGTTTCAGTTAGCTACTCATCTGTTATTTTAAATATGCGGAATGGACTGTCGCTGTGTTATCTGGCAAACTTGGCGGTTGTCTTATTTCTTTATAAATCAACCAGATAAAGATTTTTATTTTAAACTTTATTTTAATATTTTAATAGGATGGTGAGGATGAGACCATTGAATTTTTATGGCTCTTTTTTTTATCTTTTTCCTGCAGTAGATATGTTCTCAGGACTGGATTCAGAAGTGACAGCAACTCCAGAGGCATATGTGATATACGATGATGGTACAGTTTAACTATAAGTATCTATTGCAAATGACATGTTTTGGGTTGCTGGCTTTTCCCCTCTTCTTTCTTTGAAATTGAGTTTGCATGGCAGATTGATGCACATGCACAGCAGCTTAAGCAAGCAGAGGTGAGCTGGAAAAGCTTTCTGTAGTTCTGCATCATATGTGAAGGACAGTGGTGCAAATGCAACTGTTAATGGACATGAGGGTCCCCTTCTGTCAGTCCTGCCATCTAACAGGAGCCTATTCTGGAAATAAATTACATTCAGAGCTGGCTCATACACTCACTGCTAGGCATTCTCTGGTACAACATCTAGTCCAAAATCACTGAATTGTTTTAAAATAGAAAATCAAAATACTGTCTGAGTCCTGGAAACACGTGTTTTTAGCACTAGAGTGCCAATGAATTATGAATCCAGCGTTATGAATATTTTCTTGTCTTTTTCGATGTGTAGTCTGCGTTTAGACTGTAAAAAGTTTTCATACTGAACGAGATCACTTAGGTATAAAATAATTAGTCTGCCGAATCCTTGTAGAATTTGAATTAAAGAGATTTGCAAACAGATAAAAGGAGAAGAGGGAAACATTTTTGCAGTTATATTTGTGCCATCTTGGTGCTTTAAGTCAGGACACACAAAACTTAGCTTAAGAGGAAGCTTCAAGTCCTAGCATTTAATTATGGGTTTCCAGAAGGAAGGCAAATAATAAATTACTGTGATTAATATTCATTGCACACCACCACTGATTTCTGATGTTCTGCTTCTTTTATTTCTCAGATTCCAGCTCCTACACCCACATATTAAAGCAGATAAGTACAGGCCTCTGCTGAACTCAAAGCTTTTAGTATCAGCTTTGTAGTAGAATTTGTGGATCTAGAATAAAAAAGTTTTTCTTTGTGGATGTGGTCCTGGAAATTTAAGTCAAACCAACCATCCAACCAACCAAAAAAAGCTCTGAAAAAGAGAGTGCAGCAGCTGAGAGAAAAACGCCTGAGAGTTTTGTACTTTTATACCAGTAGCTTCATTCTGAGGCTGACGTTTAGAATCTGAGGAGGAGAGAATGAACTGAAAACTGCATGAGTCCTACAGCCTGTGTTCCTTACATCCCCACATCCTCAACATGCAGGTCTTTTGCCGGGGCTCCCTGTAGGGGCAGGTCACCTCCAGGAGACTTCAGCAATTTTAGGAAAAAGCAATCCAACTGATCAGATGAGTTTTCATAGCCCGTGTGAGGACATGGCAGGGATATCAAATGCTTCTTTCCCTTTAATTTGTACATCAGTCTTGTAGCATGGTGGCTTTTCAAAGAGCACTGGATTTAACGGTACTGAATATCAAGGACAACTGAATAGCAGGAGATTCTTATGTATCAATTTGCTGTCCCTTAACGGGACTGCAAATGGCAAGTACAAGACACCATGTCTGTAAGTTACTGGAGGGTTTAAAAGCAGTAGGAACCAGCTTTAAGATTTTAGATTAGTAACATGGAGGTTGCTTAAAAGGTCATGTTTTCTACTCTTTTATCTCTTAGGCATTTGAAGGCTGTGGCTGTGGATTCAATTACTGTGCTGTCTTTTTTTTTTAGGGGTGGTAAGGGGAGATGGCAGATAAAGCACATTCAGAATATAGATTATATAAAAATATAGAATATACATTTGTTTATTGTCACACTTTTTACCTGTGTGAATGAGGTCCTAGTCAGCAATCGCATTAGTTTTCTACGGCTTTGTGCTTGCTGTCCATCAGTTTAGTGGAAATCCTTGCGAGGCTGAAGTGTGATTAACTGTGACTTAGAGGCCCATAAGAAACGTGCAGTAGCTGTAGTAGGATACACAGAACTTCTTTGGGATTGCAGCTGGTCGTAGAAGTGTTTTCCTTCTCATAATGAAGCCAAAATAATGTGAAAACAGGCTAACATTTTCATTTTGTGTTTCCTTTGAAGATTATGAGTTTTTCGAGAGCACTTTGCTACCGACCACCACTACTGTCACTACCACTACAACAACAGAATCAGAAATTGTCTATCCAGAGACTAGTGTTGTTGGTACTGGCCCTGTATCAGAATATGACATTGCTGGGAAGAAACGGTTCACTGGTAAGGATATTGTTTGTATTATGTAGTTTGCTGCTAGTGCTGCAAGTAATTCTTGTTCTAGGAAGATCAGCCATTAAGCTGAGGCTATTGTATGAATATGACCAACAGACTAGTGTGGGGTCCTTGTAAGGACTGGCACCAGGGAAACCTAAACAACAATACTTTGCTCATTGCTTTGATGTTTGCATATCTGCATGTGGACTCGCACCAATACTGTTGAAGCAGTGCAAACCTTTCTCTACTCTTGTAATGTATGTACTCTGCTTTATATTCTGCATCACGTTCAGTTTACTTGAAGTCACTGAGAAGGTAAGAGTATCTGCTTTGGTGCTCCAATAAGCTCAGCTGTATCACTTTAAATTCACACTGGTAGTTCAGGCAATACAAGACTCCACATAGACGTGAGTCATCCTCTGGAGGACCTAGTTCTTTTCACTGCCCCGTGTAATGCCTGTGATTTCACCATGTATGTCAAAGGTATGTTTCATTTAGGACGTATGGGAAAGTCAAGAAATGAATGACATTTGGATATGAACTTTCCAAAAAGTAAAGCCTGCAGACATATATTTGATTTTGCTATTTCTTTGCTCTGCAGAAGGAACATAGGGAATGAACCCACAGTATGCTGGCAAGAGGAGTGAGCATTGCTCCAGCATATGTGAGCCATTCAAGTGTGTAGATAAGCATTGCTGCTCTCATCTCAGAGCTGCTCTGCTTCTGTGTCAGAGAAGCAGCGTGAGATCAGACTGGAGGGATTTTGAGGTGCCTAGGGCATTGTATTCCAGCCTCCAGCCAAGACTGCTAGACTCCTAGCACTCTTTTGCAAATGTCTGGACTTTGAACTGAGGTCAGGTCATGTGCTAGCTGGCCTGGCATTTCAGTTGTGAGTTCAGGGGATGGAGAATCATCTTCGATTCATGTCCTGCTTTCCATTCCAACATCTGCAGGCTTCACGTGACTTACAGTGGAGCTCTGCTGCTAGAGTGAAATATTTGTTTTTATATTTGCCAAGACTTTTTCCAGTGCATCTTCAGTTTTGCTGTCCAAAGAATTTCATGGTGTTTCTGTTCAGCTCTCTCACTGACAGTGCTTCTTGATTCATTTAGCTAGAGGGGCTAAAATTAGCTTCATTGCAAGATCTGGAAAAAATCCCCAAAGGCATGAAATCCAATAAGGTAAACCAAGACACGTTAGTTTATGAGCATTTAAAGGCTAGGGAAAAAATATTACCATTTCAATGGGTTTTATTATTGCAACTGAATAAACATTTCCAAAAGCAAGTGTTATAGTCCTTATTTTGAACGTTATGGTGATTTATTTAAATAAATAACAAGATGGTCTAATCTATTTACTGAGCCAAAGTGAAATTCCAGTCAATATAAGTATTCTAAATTTAGAAATTACAGGTCGTGTTCCTGGAAGGTGGAGACTCAAGACTCCCAATCCCTTAATACCAAGGGACCACTGTGTTAATTGCTCTAAGTGTTGAGACTTCATTTTGGAATTATTCTTCTTGCTCATCCTGTTGTTTCAGCCTCGTTTCAGAATGTTTGTGTAGGACGTAGTAAAGTCTTAAATATTGATCAAAGGCCCTGGCAGGGTCTGTTCCCATGTATAAAATGCCAAGAATCTGTGTGATGTTTCCACCCAACATCCCAGAGCAGCTGTGGGTAGCGCGCAGAGGGTCTTGCAGCCAGACTACTCTCCTCTGCCTCTTGCAGTAAAAATGGACCTCCTCTCTTTAGGTAATTAGGTACAGTTGTGAGTGTGGGGTAGCCCTGGATGTTGGCATCCCACTTTCCCCTGCTTATGAGTCAAATTGAGCAGAAGCCATGCTTTGTTGCTGCAGTGGTTTCTGATTACAAAGACCAGTAAATGGCTTCTTGCATATCTGCCTGGTGCAGATGATTTCTGTATGGAGAGAGATAACATGCACGAGAAGACTCCTGGCTGCCAAGCAAAGGCAAGGCCATAATCTAAAGCTGTTGGGATTTGAACACTGCTTGCTTACCTGGAGACCACCAAAATCTTAGCTTTCCTTTCTAAATTCCTTTGGTAAAGTGCGAGAGTCTGGTCTGAGGGGCGTAAGCTAAGGAAAGGCTAAAGAGGGCACAAGCAGCACCAATCATTTCTCCACTGTGGTATTTTTTTATGTTGTTCCTTTAGGTCAGGTTTACTGCCATAGCACAAGGAAGTCTATGGACCTTGGCTGAGGCCAGTTCAGGAACTGTTACCGTAAAGTACAAAGAATGTGTAGAGGTTGGACAGCCCGAGTTGCCCAAGTCAAACTGGCTAGGTAGGGTAGGCAGAAATGCAGGAAGCCACTAGGGCCATGAAGGTGATGAAAGGTTTGGAGCATCTGATGTATGAGGAGAAGCTAAGAGAGCTGGGGCTCTTCAGTGTGAAGAATAGAAAACTGTGAGGAACCTTGCCAATGTGCATAAATAGCTGATGGGGACTGTAAAGATGAGAGAGCCAGGCTCTACTCATTTAGTGCCCACTGAAAAGAGAAAGCAATGGGCACAAACTGAAACACAGGAAATCCTGGTGTGATCCCAAGCTGGCCTAGGCCACAGAGGTCCCTGTCTATTACTCAGAGCTGTAGGAATCACACAGAGTATTGTCAGCCTGCGTGTTACTCTGTGAAATCTATGAAGTGCTAAACACCACTCTTCCCTGTCTTTTCCAGCACCTTACGTGACCTATCTAAATAAAGATCCAGCAGCCCCCTGCTCCTTGACAGAGGCCCTGGAGCACTTCCAAGTGGAAAGCCTTGATGAGATCATCCCTAATGACCTTAAAGAGAAAGACACACATCCCCTCAAAGCCCCTCACAACATCACTGTTGTGGCAGTAGAAGGCTGTCACTCCTTTGTCATCGTGGACTGGGCCAAGCCTGCTCAAGGAGACATGGTAACAGGTACTGCAGAGCTGGTGTCCCCAGCACATGGGTAGGCTGGGCTGTTCTCCTGAGGGGGGAAGGTTTTGCTGGATGACCATTTTTATCAAATTGAGCTAACTGCTCATGAAAGTCTCTCTCTATTACAGTTCTCTGAGGGAGGTGAGCTGCTTTCTTAGGGGTGAGAAAGGTCCTTCTGTCATCCTTCAGTGCCAGAGTTATCTGTTCATGCTGGTCCAGATATTTCCGATTTTGGCTCTGCTTCTGTGGCAGCAGTTCTGAAGGCATCACTTCTCACCAGTGCAGTGTCTGTGATAGCACTTAGTTTGACTGACTACTACTGCTCCTGAGTAGCACTCAGCACCACTGCAGGCACTTCCCAGATTTGCTTTTGGAGCATCTTTCACATTTGCATTCAGTCTCCTCTGAGCTAAGGCAACTTCAGACCTTTTAAGAGCCACATAAAAGCACAAACTGACTTCAAAAATGGATCTCAAAACTTGTTAGAAGACACTGAAATAAATAAATAACTGAAATATTTTTAGAAGAAAATCAAAGCCTATTTGCCATTGGACCCAAAATATCTGAAGTAAGCCATGGAAAAGGCCTTTGCTTTGGTGCTGACACCTCTGTGGATGGCAGCAGTGGCAAGGAGATGGGAACTAGCAGAGCCAAAGCAGTAATAAAGGTTTGTAAGGGATTAGGCTGCACCTGAGCAGGCCATGCGCTGTCTGTCCCACAGCACTTCATTCTTCAAAGCTGTAGATCCAGTACCTCACAGAGCACAGTTTGTCTAAAAATAAAAAAATCAGACACCACAGGGTCGAAGTGGAAATATAATTTATATATCATAGAATCACCACGGTTGGAAAAGACCTCCGAGATCATCAGTCCAACCATCCACCACCACCACCATTTCCCCACTAAACCACATCCCATAGCACAACATCTACACAGTTCTTATGTTTCTGCATAGTCATTGTCTAACTTAAGGCAGCGGATGGGTTGACTCTGTCATCTTTTTGTCTTCAATGTCTTTTAAATCAGTGATTGCATATTGATACCATTCTGTAATACAGTGCACTGTCATTAGCTAATGACAGGAAATTCTTGTAGCCTGGAAGGTTCCAGGAGAGCTAGGCATTAACTCACAAATTCAAAGATGCTTACATTCCTTCTAACTCATGAAATTTAACATTGGCACCTAAGGCTTGGGATACCACTTAAGTTTAAAATCCTCACAGCTTTTTGTCTTTCCTTCTTACAGGCTATCTGGTTTACAGTGCATCTTATGATGACTTTTTAAAAAACAAGTGGTCAACTAGGACTGCAGGTACTACTCATCTGCCAATTGAGAACCTGAAGCCAAACACACGGTAAGGATTTGATCCGTTCTTTTCGGTTCTGGAAGGGAAGTAAAACAAATTTGATGATTTACAATCATTTTTTTTTCTTGGCCTTAGTATAAATATCTATGCCTGATATAGACTGTAATCATTCTGTTTGGCAGAAAATTGTTTTGTAAATCTCACAGCTGTTTATGTGACGTATTTACCATGTTAATCCTAGAATAGATGACTGCGTGTACAAGTATATGTGTCTGTGTATATAAAAACACTTATCAATAAGAGAAAATTTCATTTAAAAACTTTGTGTTCTAGTCATATGCATAATTGAATCAAGTTTTGTGGAAAGAGTGTATTAAAGTATATTCTTGCTGTAATGTAATGTGGCCATTCCGACATACCAGTGTACTCAAAATTTAGTAGCTATGGGGTGGTGGGAAAAGGTGCCAGCTCTCTGTGGCCTGTTTTTGCTGTCTGCTTACATCAGTTGTGCCAGAAGAGGAGGCTTCATGGTGTAAAGAGGCCATGACACTTTGCTCGGAAGTCAGTTTGGCAGGAGCTGTAGCTCTATATCTTGCAAAAAATCTCTCAGAAGTTGCAAAACAAGAATGCGTTCTGTGCATGATGTTGGAATAATTTATGCTGATTGGGTGAGAAGTGAATGGGCACAGAGGGAGTATGTTAGAATCACTGATTTTGAACAGATGCTCAGTGTCTCTCAATCCTGTTCTCTCAAATTCTGAGTCTGAAAGACTTCTGTTGTTGCCGTTTGCTAGATGATGGTTCTTCACTTTATGATGACTACAGTCTCTTAAGCACTGGTGTCATGTGCTGCTTGTGTATTTGATAGCGTGGGAGATGATCTGGGATTGAACCTGGTGGCTAGCATGCCTCACTTGATGAGAACATATGTATCAGACCAGTCATTCCTAGAACTGACAAACAGCCACAGCAGCACAGAAGAGAGAAACAGTGTTCCTTAAAGGATCTTTTTGTTCCAAAGTGGTTTATGTATGAGGATTAAAAGCAGTTGAGAGTAAGGTTTTACATCCCACTTGTTTTAACTGCTATATAACTTTTCATATTATTCAAGGGTCTGGTTAATTGCTAAAACCATAAACCTCAACTTAGAAAACATAGAAGAGCTATCTGAACATACAATTAATTAACTAATTTAGGAAAAGTCAGTGCAGTGTAGTATTTGGGTCTCAAAAATGAGTTGGCATATTTTTTCTGACCATGGCACAGTGCTTTTCAGAGTGATTTTGCCCAGCTATTGACAGTTCTCTTATTGTAGCTCCCAGGGAGAATATTAAGGTGCAAGATTCCTTGTCAGCAATAAAGTAATGCTGAGCAGGAACCAGCTGTGAAATGCGCTGTGAAGAGTTTGCAGTATCCTTGTTGACTGTTGTAGGAATGTGTTCAAGAAATGAAGGTCTATCTAAATTGCTTAAATATGTTATACCTATATTAAGGACTATTTATCTAGAACTCTTAATCAAGTCCTTATAAGTTGTGCATGGTGCATTAAAGCAGGATTATTTGTACAGCAAAGAGCTGCAACTGGATGTTCTGTATCTGCTATTGCTCTTGTTATAAAACATCGTTGTTATAAAAATATTGAGGAAGGTGTGGGGCACAGTTTACCTCTGGATTTCACCTGTTAGAACAAGACAGATGACATCTGAGATCACCTAAGCTCTGTTCCTAGATAGTGAGAGAAGCAGATGGAGACCCTCCTGCCTTTGTGTGTACATCTTTGTTCCCTGAGGACATCACTTCCCTAAACCACTCTCTTCTTGCCTCAAGTACCAGTTCCTGCCTCCACACTCCTTTACGTCCCCAGCCCTTTTCCTTTTCACCAGTTTCCCATAGTTTCTCCCCCACTCCCCAACTCTCACTGTGCCTTGTACAGGCCAGGAAGGCACTGCCCCTGTGCCCCAGCTTCCCCTGTGAAGGTTCTTCCAGCATTTGTTTCTCTGGCATTTCCACCTTGTAGCCCCAGCTTCTCGTCCTCTTCATGTCTTTCATTCAAGCCTCCTTCTCCTGCTGTGCAAAGTACATTATCAAATGTCTACTATAGGTCTTTCTTGTGCCCCAAACCTCAAAGGTTTTCTGTCACCTGGGTGAGCAATTGCAATGAAAATCCCATGGAGCCCCAGCCATGCTCTGAGCAGAGGAATCGGTGGGAATTGAGCTGCCATCCAGCGATACGTCTGCTGAGACATATGTGAACTCCAGGCTTCAGAAGATCACAGTAATGGAATGAATTTTTATAGAAACAGCAAGGTTTTTGCATATCCACAAATCTACTGACTCCTTTGTTGAATATGAAGGCTTTTTCAAAGCAGAGAGATTCGAACAAAATCCACTTGTTATTTCTGAAGAGCAGTGTAATTCATTGGCCTCTGTTGTATATCCTATGAAAGAAAGAAAGGCGTTGTGTGGGGTCTGTGGTGGAGAGTTCTTTACAGCAGAAAATTTGTGTGTATCAGCCAATCTCATTCACATTCTCCACATCCACAGGCTGAATTGACTGCATATTTTTAGTCTTAAAAATAACTCCCTAACCATTGGGAAAGAACCCCATCCTAATTAAGAAAACATGGCGTGGTATCTGAAGTTGGTCTAAAAATTTTGTGTTTGCCTTAGGAATGCATAGTGTGAGATATCTCTGATTAAGTCAGATTGCTGTATGCAGATGCTGTGGAGTGGTGGGTGTTCCTTGCGGAGTTATTGGTGGTGCAGTCTGTGGTGCACATAAAATACCAGAAAGGAGTTGGTATTGTGTCAGAGGTCAGCTCCAGAGAAGCTGTCAACATGTCCTGGAAAATGTCTGCCTGGTGTTCAGGTTTCACAAACAAAACTGAAGTCTAAATTTGGCCCATGCGATAAGCTTTCTTTGGAGGCCTGGCCTAGCCTCCAGTTGAGAAGTGGAAGTTTTTCCATTTGCAAAACACTGGTCAGCTTTGGTGGGTACAGGAATTGCTTCCTTGTGACAGAGGAATGTAGGTGCTAAAATTATTTTAAACCTTAAATCTTTAAAGTGGCAGTCTTGACAATATCCCTTTCCTAAGCTTAATTCTCAGCCATCACAGAAGAAGGGCAATGAAAAGGGCTGGAGAGCATCTACTCGCCACTAAATCCAATCTCTTGCAATCACATAATTCTCTTCATAAACATTTCAAACTCCTTCTTGAATATGGCTGGGCTTTTCTCTGTGTTTCTGCAGGAAAGCTGTGGCAGTGCCTCACAGTAGGAATTAGATAGCCCTGTGATTTCAAACAACCTCTTTTGCTGCTATATCTTCAAACCTTCCCTTTCTACATGGTTTCTATTCCCTTCAGGGCTGTTTTGACCCCAGAATGTCTGCTACCACTTCTAGCGTTGTGCAGAGCATGTCATAGGAGGCTCTTAGACTCAGGCCTCACAATTCCAAACAGAGCAATTTGCAAGAGACCTTCTGTCTCTGAGGTCCAAATGGGCTTAAAATTTCTGTTTCCTTTCTCTATCTCCATTAAACAAAGCATCAGCCACAACCGGCTGCTCTGTGTCACCAGAGCAGCACAAAAGAGGTAAGATGTGGATGAAACCCTCTTCTCAAGCAAGCGGTAGACCTGTTGATACATATCTACCTGACTGCAACCATGCAGGAAACCCTTCTTCCAGCACCACTCTAGTGAATTATTATGTATTTAGTATAAATACTCATGATATATGTGGTGCTGAGCCATTTTCTGATAGAGGCAGCACCCCATGTGGGTCTCCTCCTTGCAGCCAAGTCAAGTGCACGTGCCAGTTCTTCCCTGCCAGGAGTAGGCCCTGTTCCCCACATTGCCTTTGCACAGGCACCATCACCCTCCTCCAGCACTGAGGGGGTATCAGCAGCCACAGACCCTTTTATCCCTTGCTGACATGCAGCTGTGGTGTTGGGGTGGTCCCAGGTTGGGCAGACAGGATGCACATGGTACAGCCTACATGTCCCATCATCTCAGGCTGCTGCTGGTGGGACCTGGGAAGTGATTTGTGAATGATTAATCTTACTAACAACAGCTGCTTCCCTAACTGTTCTGCTGAGTGATGATCTCCCTTTGTAGCTACAAGTTCCAGCAATTAGTTTTCAGCAGGAGGGAGACACTTGGAATTAAGTCATAAAATCATTTTGCTCCAAGTGACAGGTATGGATAGGAATACTCAGATAGTCTAAATGAACATAAATATCACACATTCATTGCTCTGTTGCAGTTTATTAGATACCTTCTTTACATGTCAGTAGATGTGGTATATGAAATCTCAAAGGAGGTTTATTTTTAGGAAAAAAAGGTTTCATGTCTGTGTTAAAAACACACAGTATTGCATCTGTTTCAGTGGAGACTCATATGCCTATTGGTAACAATTTTTTACAAGTCTGGCTGAGCAAAGTGTAATAAAAGCACAATCAACTTCCACACTACAGTTTTTCTTCATGTATTTATGTGATGAAGAACAGTTGGGTTATATTGATTTGAGACTTCCTGGCAAATCCATCAACTGTAATGCAAATAAGATCCTGACTAATGAAAATGTCAGACGCCTGGCCTAGAAAGGCTTTGGCAATTTCTTCTTTTTTTGTCATGTCTGAGAAATAAATATATCCTGACTTCATTATTTTATTGATGCACTTAATACAGCAAGCATAGCACAGTCTATGCTTAAATCACAGGTCAGCAAGTCATGAGTCCTGGCTTGCTTTCTGGCACTATGAAAGTCTTCCTGTATATTTAAAGGCTTAGGAACTAATTTTCCAATTTAGTGAAGAGAAATGTACTCATAACTTCATTGCTGTTTTTCCAGACAGTGATTCAGGCTACCCCAACAATCATGTATCTCGGATGGGCTTTTTATGTGCACAGTAGGACACCTGAGAGTACAATTGCCCTGATTAGTTAGGTAATCAGTTATTGCATTGAGCACTAAATACAAAGCTGCATGCTTTTCTCTGCTTAAGTAGATGCATTTTGTGTAGGAGATTCTTGGGTTGTTTCTTCTGGTTTAAATATGGATCATGGCACCAATGTGTCTAATAGAAGTGTTTTCACCCTAATATTAATACACATTAAATAAGGCTATTGAAAGGCTTGCACTTTCTGGCTAGCAAACATTTTCTCCTGCTTTTCTAAAGCAGTAAAACCAAGAGCTGGCTGCTGCACTGCCACCATTTCAGAGGAAGCACTGCCTGCATCCCATCCTTGTGGTCAGCCTCGTGCCACCCGGTGCTCCCTGCCCTGATCACAGAGGTGTGAGTGGCGAAGGAGGTGTGAATGGAGTGTGGCCACTGATGCAAGTGTCCCTTGGGAACATTGGTAACTTGGGAAGTAAAGCAGTCCTCTGCTTCATGCTCTGGTCCGGGGTACAGGGGCACGCAGGAGGATTTTGCCTCCCTGTCCTCCTTCCCCAGCCACACCGAACACTCGCATGCTGTTGTCAGGAAATGAAGGCCAACAGCTGAAACCACAGTTCAAGACTTTGGCCAGGTTTGTGCTAGGAATGATCAAAAAACACAACCTTGCTAAATTTCACTATTTAATGTGGTTTCATTTTGCCACGGTGTGTATGTCTTTTAAAAGAAAACTGCAAGCCCTTCATGCACATTCAGGAATGTTCCTGAATATTCCCACTCCCGCTGCCCACTTACTCCTTGCTAGAAACAGCAAGGCTCAAAGCATGAGCATCCTAGTCATCACTGAGCCACATGTTACACACTTACATTTCAGGGACTATTGCCATTTTCTTGTGCACAGAAGTGAAGGAAGGGGAGCGAAGCTTTTGATGTAGATGGTGTCTGTACTTTGTACATAAACCATGCCTGGTGGCAGAAACCTCCAGGGGATGGCAGACCACATTTGCTATGAAGCTTTCTGTCTTAGTCCAGTGCACCCCATTGCTGGGCCATGCAAGCACAGCAGTGCTGAAGGGTTTCTGTGCAGGATGGGGTGAGCTTTGCCACCATGAGCAGGCTGATGCTTTTCATGGGGCTTGCTTTCAGACCTGCCACTTGGATGAGACATTGCCCATCAATGCTTGGTGGCACCTATCCCTGTGAGTAAGTGCTTGCCCAGTATTGCAGGTCACCACAATGTGGTTTTAAAAATGTCTGCTTTTGCATGAAAAGCTAGCTCTAGGCTGTGTGGTTATTACAGAGTTGTTGTTTGTTTTTTTTTTTACTAATCTATTTACAAGAGTTTAATTGAGCAAGCACGCAAGAAAGGGAAACCTAAACACAAGCACTTAAAAAATGTTGTGCTGGAACTTTTTACAGTAATCTTCCATTCTTGTTTGTTTCTGCTGGACTGGATAAAAACATAAAAATAGATGTCAGAGTAGGCAGCAAATAAAATTCATGATATTTGGAAATGAAGTAAAAAATATACTTACACATTCTTCTCCCTGAGTCAGAATAATAATTTTGTTTCTGTCAGGCAAAGAGTGGAGTTCTAGTGGCTAGTCATGTGCTTTAATTTAAGCACGTGATTTAAATATTCTCCATGATGCTACAGTTCGTGAAGAAAGGTCAAAAGCTTAGCTTCTGATCTTGTATAAATCTGATACAGTTTTAGTTTTGCAGCTTATACTGCTACTTTCCTAGGAACTAATCCAGATAAAGGTTCCTGAGGTCAGAATTTATTTCCTTGCAACCTTTTTCTTGTAGCCTACTGCTATTGGTTGTTTCTAATAAAGTGGTTGTAATTGTGAGGATGATAAAAATAAATGAGAATTACAAAAAGATGAAATTTGTATGTAACAACCAGCTCATAGCCTGGCTGAGTATCCAACTCCAAGTCTTGTTTATAAAGGGAGATTGCAAACAGGAGGGAAATAGACTTTTTACAGAGGTAGATAGTGATAGGACAAGGGGGATCAGTTATAAGCTAAAAGAGGGGAAATTTAGGTTAGATGTTAGGAAGAAATTCTTTACTCAGAGAGTGGTGAGGAGCTGGAACAGGTTGGCCAGAGAGGTTATGGATGCCCCATCTCTGGAGGCATTCAAGGCCAGGTTGGATGGGGCCCTGGGCAGTGGGTGGCAGCCCTGCCTATGGCAGGGGGTGGGAACTAGATGATCTTCAAGGTTCCTTCCAACCGAAGCCATTCTACAATTCTATGATACAATAGAAAAGACACTCAAACTCACTGGAATTGTGTTGGTTTGATTGTCTCCCTATTTTAATATTATTTCTCATTTAGTCATTGCAGTGAAATCAGTGGTTTAATTTTATTTTTCTTCTCATTGTGTTTCAGATATTATTTTAAAGTCCAAGCAAAGAACCCCTTTGGTTATGGACCGGTTAGCTCTTCAGTCTCGTTTATCACAGAATCTGGTACGTTCTGCTTTTTATTTTCATCACAGAACTGAATTCATAATAAAAGATGTGGGAGGGCACAAACATGGTAGTAATGGTGATTATCCTGAAATTACTACTTTGAGATTTTTTTTAGGTTAATGATTTGTTTTCAGTAAAGCTAGGAACATAATACACAGTCATAATGCCGCTAAGAAAATATAAGTGACATGTTAAGTTTCAGGGGAACAGGAAGTTAAATTTAAAATACAAAAGACTACTAATGTTCCAAAATACAGAAGCAATGGGAAGTTTAATGTCGTTGATAGACTGACCAAACATTTGGTAAATTGGTTTCCTAATTGTGAACAGCTGAGCAGTGGGAAGTGACTGTCTCTGGAAGAAATACAGGAAACAATTGTTCCATCAAATGGGCAAAGTTCTTTGTTCCTTTTTTGACAAAGCATGCTTCTCTTTCACAGGGCTAATAGTGTGCTCAAGAGCAACACCCCCTTCTAAAAATAGCGTATTAAGTGAGCTATTTTTACCCATTTCTTCCTCCACTGAGCTGAAGGCCAATGGTTCCACTGAAAAATAAAGGGCAAATTCTTTAATCTTTACTTCAGCAATAGGTCAGTTGTCTCTTATGAATTTTGCCCTTTTGACAACATGGGGTTTATGTGGTCTCTGTTTTTGCTCATTTAGCTTCAACCTGTAGTGCTCACTTCAGAAGAGCCATTAAGAACCATGGAAAGTAAGCCTACATAGAAAGGAGACAAAGGTGCAAGAAAAGTAAATGGTCCTGCATAACATGTTCAGAGTTTTTTTGTTTGTTTGTTTGTTTAAGGAGTAGCAGAAGCTCAAATATAAATCCCAAGAGGTCTGGTATTGGGCAAATACAGCATGCTGTGCCTTGTGGGGAGTTCTGCTGATTAGCTAACTGCCAGTATGCAGTTCTGAATGCCTAGTTTTTCCAAACAAAATCAGCCACCTTATGAACTTTACGTAAGAAGTTAAATCCATTGAAGTTAAAGTTTTATTTGCAGCACTGTTCCTGCACTTGTCATGTGGCCAAAGATGGCTTTCCAGCTGGCACAAATACAAAAGTTGCTAAAACTAAAGCCAAATGGTATAGTTACAGAGATTGAATAGATCAAAAGAGAGAGAAAAACTGCTTGTTCTGAGTGCTGTTTGAGCACAGTTGGAAGGTTTGAGATGATGAGAGTATTCCATAAAGAATGCTATCATGGGATCAAGTAGCTTACTGAAAATAGCACATCTTACCCTCAGTAATGTACTGAAGAGAAAAGAAAACCATTGTTTTCTTTAATCAAACTGTAAAAACTCCCTAGAGTTTATTTTCCCCATCAGTATATAAGCACCATACTTTTTCTTCAGGTACTTTGTGCATAATAAGGGCCAGTTAAGAGACAGTAGAAGTGGCACTGTGATGAATATGAAGAATTTCACTCACTAGATACTGTTGATATGTTATCCTTATTCCACACCTATTCCAGCCTCCTTAAGTTAAGAAAGTATTTCAAGCAAGCAGAAGCTCCTGATGTGTTGGACAGAGCTCTTAGCACTGTCCAAGTGGCTCTTGAAAATCTTCTACCATTGTGACATGAGGAGTTAAAATGATGAATTTCACATGTTAATGAATACCACTAAACAAGAGTGCTAAACATGATGAATGTCTGAGACTAAGGTTTGCATGCAAAAGGTAGGTTACCTTTTCCTTTGGAAGTTAGGCCTGTATGTGTTAGTTACACAGCTTAGCTCTGCAAATCAGTGAGACATAAATCCCACATTCACAGCATAACTAATGGCAGTTACTCTTAATCTTTGTTTTCTTGAGAGATACTATACATTTCATATGATAAAACAAGATTTGGAATAAAATACTGAGATTCCTTTTGTATTTGTTTCATTCTTCTAGATAATCCCCTCCTTATTGTCAGACCACCTGGTAAGTCTTTTTCCATTTTTTTTTCATTAAGGGCATAACATTTGTGAAAAACAGTTAGAATATACATATTAGAAGCATCCCAACAGACAGTTGAATTTGCAGTTTTAAGCAGGAGAGGGAAATAGTTCACCGTGCTAGTTTTAGGACCTCATACTCTTTGAAAAGAAACACGTTCTAAGTTTTGTTAGATTATGAGCTTTATTTGGGTCCACCTTCTGCCTGGTATGTCAGCCTTCATTGCTTAGTAAAAAGCACTAAACTGTATTGCTTCTTTGTGCTTGGACAGCATAACCAGTTTTTCCAATCTCTAGCTGTTATGATCATCTGCACTGTTTGTCATACTGTTATAAATAATTAAAAATTCCAGGATTTATAACTGAACTGTATGACAGGGACATGCCATGAAGTTGCTGGGCTTGCTTTCTGTTTTCAAGCCTATCACTTTGCATCCTTTGTGGCTTATTACACATTCAGCCTATAATCAGAAGAGCTTGTATCATGGTGCTAGGAACAACGTTGCTGATATGTGCGTGCTCTTCAGGCAGTGCATGCTCTTGTAAGGCAAGCAGGAAAAAGGCCTTCACAGCTATTACACTCTGTCAGCTTTCCTAAGCAGTTTAAATGGTTAGTCCAGGGGCTTTTCAGCTACATTGTTCATAAAAAAATGTCCAGCATGTCCCTCCCTCCTATTTTGATTATGCTTGTTAGCCTGTTTTTTACATATCCTCCCAGGTGACTCTGATGATGTACACATATGCTGTGTCTCTGGCAGCCAGTATGGGAGGCCTCTAAGAATACTGGGCTTCCCATACTCCTGGTCACCTTCAGGTTTTTTTGCTGTCAGTTATTTTGTGGGTCTGTTAATGGAAAGGAGATTTTTGGAAGGTAATAGCCTTTTGCACTTGATGCTTTGACTGGACAAAGAGAAAATATTTTCGTGTTGTTGCAATGGTAGAGATAGGTAAACCAAGAAGAGGTCTACCAGAGCAGAGATTTGGGAACTGTGGGCATGAAGAGCTGAGGATTCAGCTCTTAGAGGACAATTTAAAATTCATCTCTTACAGGAATTTGGAGGTGAGCAAAAGTGATGGGTGAAAGCAGACTATTCACAGCAATAACACTGCATTCAAGAAATAGATAATACTTTGTTCTAAAGAAAAATCTACGGCCAAAATCCTGCAGTCCTTTCGCCATGCGACTAAATGCATAAAGTTAGTCCAGTTACATTTATCTTCATACTGGTGGAGTTTTGAGGGTTACTGATCAGTGATCGGTTTTCACTTGCACGTGTCTGCAGGATTTAATTCATGTGCCTAGAGAAAAGAAGGAAGAATGACTAAGAGAAATACCTTCAACCTCAAAATGGCACAGTAGAAACAGGGCTCTGCTCTGTAGGAAGAAAGAAGAATACCAATTACCACATTGGAACTTCTTTATCTCATTCTGTACCCATTAGTGCAAGAAACATTTCAATGAGTTAGTATAAAGCAAACATTTAAGCAAGCCAGTAGAATATTTAATCTTTTGTGATATAATTAAATTGTTGCTTCTGCTGCAGTGCTTTAGGCAGAGTTCCTCACGAAAGGACTTGCTTGTCTTTATTGGAACCTCCACTGTTTTGATGTAATGTGAGAAAACAAAATAGAAAAGTAGGTTTCTAATTCCATCTTTTTAACACAATAGCAAGAAAAGACTTTCCTTCACATCACAGGCTGTTAGCCACCACAGACTTTTTAATATCTGCTTAGCAAAGGAGCTAAGCTTTGTACATTGTGTTAAAATGCAAATGACTATTTAGGCAGGCTTTGTTTAGAAAAGAAACTAAGTATCACTAGGTAGAGAAGTCTCTTAATAAAATCAGTGAGAATGTTTATTTAAGACTGATGATGTCTGTCCTTAATGTTGATTTTTTTCCTCCAAGGTGGTGAGCCTATCTGGATCCCATTCACTTTCAAATATGACCCCACCTATTCAGATTGCAGTGGCAAGCAGTATGTGAAGCGAACTTGGTATCGCAAGTTTGTAGGAGTGGTTCTTTGTAACTCCTTAAGGTACAAGATTTACCTCAGTGATGACCTGAAAGGTAGGCACTGAGATTATTTTCCTGCTATATGATTACTTGATGTTGTCTCTGCCTTCTCACTTTCTTTACTTCTCACTGAGTCTTGTACAGTGGTTATCTGAGAGTCCTCTCAAGAAGGTCCAGTATGATAGCCAGGCTGCCTTGCCTCTGCATTTTGTTCCTACAATAGCACTAGCTTTTAAGCAGAGCTCCTGAGACAGAGGACAGAGAACAGGAGAAGGTTTCACTTGAAAAGTGTACGCGCATTTGTATTCTGAGGGAGACATTGTGCTTTGACCCTTGAAAGCAATGTTCTGCTTCCCACACGTCTTCCTGGGAAGATCCATGCCTGCCCCAGAGGCAGGTGGTCGCTGGATGCACATGGCCAAACAGAGCAGTGCGCCCTTGAACTCTCCAGGGCAGATTCAGATGGGAACGGAGGAGGAGAAGGCTGGTGTCACAGTGGCTGAGTAAGAGGTACTCCCAAGGGTTAACAGTATCTTGCATGGATCTGTTTGCTGAGAGATAATGAACAAAACTTTCCCTGCTGTTGATCTGGGGTACTGGGATCATCTCAATGGCTGCTGTTGTGTTACATGTATTGCAACGAAATTCTCTGTATCCATCATCTTTGGTGCAATGTGTCCATAAACATGTAAAATGGAGAATGTTCCTTACTGAGTTATAAAACATTTCTCTTTTCCATAATTTCTATTTCTGTAATGTGAAAGTAGCATTTTCTCTCTTTTCAACTACTGTTTGTTCACGGGTGATGTTGTGTTTTAACTATAATATATTTCTTTTACATCTGTTTCCACAGTGGTAGAAGAGCATCCCAAACAAAAATAATGCTGAATCAAATAATGTGTCTCTATTACTCTTCAGATACCTTCTATAGCATTGGGGATAGCTGGGGAAGGGGTGAAGACCACTGCCAGTTTGTGGATTCACACCTGGATGGAAGAACAGGACCTCAGTCGTACATTGAAGCCCTGCCCACCATCCGAGGTATGGCAGTGTGAGAGTGGGATGCTGGCCAAGTGCCTGTCACTCTATCTATAGGGTTCAGGGATAGGGAGCATTGCACAGGAAGAAAGAGAAAGAAGGGCATGTAATGCAAATAATTTACAGGAACAGAGTGCAAAAGCAGAAAGAAAGAAATTGTATAGGCTTATGAAATCTTTTTTTCCCAATTTTAAGACATGCTTTATTGAATCAAAGAGCAGAATAGACAGCTATAGTTCAACAGACCGCTCTGTAAATGGTTTCTGACCAATTCATTCTCTACAAAACACATAGGAGTGTGTCTAGGTCAGTCTGCAGCACTTTTATTCTGGCCTGGTAGGAACTTCTTTCCAAGTGAAAATTTGCACCTTGAAGGAGCTCCTCTGACTGCTCAACTAACACAGCCGACAGACTGATGTCTTACTCCCCAAAGGAAATCAGTCGTGACATTCAGCCAGTCTTTAAAAAAAAATCAGTTGATACAAACTATTCAGCTGGCTTTAATAGTTTCCATGCTATTTGTTGATATTCATGGTGGTGTTACCAGGAAGAAACTGAAGTACTCACTGATATTTATATATTCCTGAGAAGAATTGCATTTCTGTGTTCAGGAGGGGAATGGAGAATTGTGTATTACTAGGTCTAGGAGACTGAGATAAAGAGCACGCAGAAATTACATTATTGGCACAACATATCAGCGTTTCAGATGTTCCAGTGCACAAGCTATGCAGAGAAGAATGCTGAGCCTCTCCTAACGCATTAAGCAGTTGCATTCTTTCTACAGATGAAGAAGTAGTCTATCAGATGGGGCAGAAAGGGCTTAACTTCATATTTACTGCATGAAATGATACCTTTTTATTTTGTGAAAAGCTGATGTTTATTGATAGTCTCTTGAGCCCGATGAGATAATACGATCTGATGGTGTTTTTTGCCCTAGAGTACTTCACATATTTAAACTGATCTGCAAACTTCATAAAAGCTGCTGAAATATAACCACCTTTGGAGTGAAATGCAGAAGCTCTTTGGCAGACCACAGCATTATACAATAGTTGAAAAGATTTTGAACAGTAAAACCTATCAAAACTGCAGGAAATATAAAAGACCAGAGTTAAATCATTCAGCAAAGACCTAGGCCAAATATCAGGGCTAACAAATAGCCTTTCGATAAAACTCGCTAGCAGACAGCTTGTATGCTTTCATTTGGACTGTAGGATTGACTCCCACTGTGTCTGTCACTTTTGTTAGATTCCTTGTGTCTTTTCCCAACAGGGTATTACCGCCAGTACCGCCAGGAGCCTGTATCATTTGGGCGCATTGGATACACAACTCCCTACTACTATGTGGGCTGGTATGAGTGTGGTGTGCCCATCCCAGGGAAATGGTAGCAGTCTGCTTTTCCATCGTAGGCAGGACAGGCTGACCACGCTTTTCAAATGATTTCTACCAGAGGACTGTGAGCAGCTGAGTCAGAAAAGGAAAAAAAAAAAAACCACCACAAATTAAGCAAACCAGTGAAGACCATCTGCTAAAGAAACCTCTGCGAAACCAGATATGGTCCTGCCTTCACGAGCCTAAATCTTTGGTACTGCTTGACTTCCACTTGGAAGCATGGACAGGATCTAGATTTGGTGTCCTATCTTCCTCCTCTGGGTCATTAAGGCAGAGAGAGGTGGTTGCAACATGCGCGACCTGTGAAAACTAGAACTGTGTTAGCCATGAAAATGTGGAAGTTTCTTATATCTTGCAGGAATGACCTAAGCATGCTGTGCTTGCTGAATGGAATGCTAAACTGTCCCTCGTTGCCAGCAGCGGGTGCTGCCAGGGCTATGCAGTCATGCCTCGTAGCTGGCCGCCCACCAAAAGCAATATATTTTCCTGAAGACTTATCTGTGGGTTCTTGTGGGTTCACTCGCTGCTGGACTAATCACCAGGTCACAGTGTAAATTCACTTTGATATATATATATCTATGTATATCTATATAAATACAGTACTGTACATCTGCAGAAGTACTGCTTAGAGATGCTGAGATTTTCTTGTTCACTAGATAAATATATTTGGAATTTTTATGTAAAAGGTGCTGTTAATTCTTTGAGATACTGCTATGCACAATATATTAACCAAGGAAAGATCTATATTATTCTTGTGAGTACTCTTGATCGGATATATGAATTATTGATCAAACACCCGTGTCCCATTTCCTTGGCAACCTACAGACTGGATGTTCAAGAGGAATCTACTCCTCTGTCCATATTAGAGTGGCAGTGTATATTCCAGCAGAAACACTTACCCAGCAATTTATCAGCATCAATTAAACTTTCTGTCCTTTACAGTTGTGGTTGTTTAACACCAATAGCTAGCTAAGCTTCACCACACCACTCTCTCATTCTCCCTCCTCAATGACGTGGGAGAGAAAACACAATGAAAAAATAAGCTTGTAGGTTGTGATAAGGATGGGTTTAGCGCAACCTTTCTTCAATCAATTTTCATCAAATGAGTATGTTATTTATTTCTTTGCTCCTTCCTTATCTTTCACTTCACTTTGTGGAGGCATGGGACAGGTAACTTGCAAATGGGAAACTGCTCTTAACTTATTTGTCTTCCAAAAGGAAGCCAAAGCCACCAAGCCATTACAAGACTCCAATAGCAGGAAACTCATCTGACTTTGATCCGTCCTAAGACAAATCAGGATGCACTTCCTTTGAAATGCTACCAAAATCTCTTCCATCCAGATCAGAAAGCAAAAGCTGACATGGCTGAAAGCTATAATGATTTTTAGCAGGCATTTGTAGGCTTGTAATAATGTAAGATTTGGGTAGTCCTGGGCAATCTAGCACTAATGGTTTACCAAGTAGCTTTCGTAGTCTTACCATTTCCTTGTAACACCTCAATACCTTTGCTCATATTAAGAAGACTCCACTGTTCTGACAGCCCAGGTCTCCTTCCAGCTTACATTTAGTATAGCACTAACACCTTTTAAGTTCTTTCCAGTCGTTATTGTAAATTGTACGGGGAGAAGAGGAACTGAAGTGATTAGAGAACATTTTATTTTTCATTATTATTTAAATTTTAACATTTTAATTGTTCTCAGATACTTTTGCTTCCATACAGTGCCAAATATATGGTCTTGAAATATACCTTCTTTCCCTAATAAACCTATGATAAATCGTTCCATTTCTATTCCATCCTTTCTGGTCATCTGTGTCAAGCAACTTGACAATGTGACAAATTATTCACTTCTTTGAAGTCTTCCTTGGGAGAAGAGGTATTGATTTTTTCCAAGGGACTGAACTCAAAGGGTTGTGATCAAAAAGTCCAAATGACAGCTGATTATAGGAACAACCCCTTAGAGGCCAGTACTGGGAGCAGTACTGTCTAATGACCTGGATGATGGGAAGGAATGCACCATCAGCAAGCTTGCAGCTGATACTAAACTGGGGCTGGAAAGTGGATGATGCATTGGAGAGCAGAATTGCTGTTCAGAGATACTTTAGCAGACTGGAGAAATGAGCTCACAGGAGTCTCAGTTCAGCAAAGGGAGATGAAGTCCGGTATGTGGGATGGAATATCTCCTTGCAGCAGCATGGGCTGGGGCTTACTTTTTAGACAGCAGCCTTGCTAAAGAGGACTTGGGGTCCTTGTGAACAACAGATTGAATATGAGTACTGCAGAGATGCATTCCAATATAAATTATTCAGTGACTTTTCATGATTCTAGAGCAGACATGCCATAATGAAACATAGTTTTTCTGTTACTAAATCAAAATCGTGCCTTGGCCTAGGGCCTAGTCTTCAGTATGAGTGAATGGAATGTGCCACTGACTTGGAAGAGCAGGGCCTGGTTTCACCAGTCATGGTCTGGCTTACTGTTTGAAGATCAATGTTCCCTTCTACGGTCAATGCATTCTGCATTTTCACCCTCACAGACCATGGGTAGGTTTTGATTTCCTCATCTACGGAGACCTGTTTCCTTCATCCCCTGCTGGAAATACTCCTGAGGTTGGGCAGTCCCATTCAAGGATGTCATTCAGAGATATCCCACTCAGAGTGAAGAGCTCAGGGCATAATTTTGTTTTTCCCACAGCCTCAGCTGAGGAAGAATTGGGAAGTGCTGGGGAAAGGGGTGGAGGGCACTGCCGATTATTACTCTCCAATGCAAATCTTTGATGAGGCTAAGCCAGCCAGGACAAAGTCAGCAACAGGACACAAAATGCAGTGGTATCATAGAATCACCAAGGTTGGGAAAGACTTCTAAGACAATCCAGTCCAACCATCCACCTATCACCAATATTTCCCACTAAACCATGTCCCTCAGTACAACATCTAAATGTCTCTTGAACACCTCTAGGGATGGTGACTCGACCACCTCCCTAGGCAGCCCGTTCTAATGCCTGACCACTTATTCAGAAAAAAGTATTTCCTAATGTCCAACCTGAATCTCCCCAAGTGCAACTTGAGGCCATTCCCTCTAGTCCCATTGTTAGTTACATGGGAGAGGAGGCTGACCCCCACCTCACCACAACCTTCCTTCAGGCAGTTGTAGCATGTAATATGTTCCCTTCATCTTGGGGTCAGGATAAATTGTCTGTGCTGTGTGAGTTGATCTGATCAATACATTTACATGCTTTGCCCCATGAATAAGATAACACATTACTATGATAATAGGTAGTTCTCTGAAGAGACAGTACTATTTCTGCACACTGCTCATTGTTTATCTACTAGGTGGTGGGATCAAAAAGAGGAAACTGAAGACACATGAGTCAGGAAAGCCACTTCTCATCCAGGTCCTTTTTCTCAGGCTCTGGCAGTGCCCTGACCCTAGGGGGCCATCCTCCCTTTTGCTGCCTCCTTTCCCCACTGTCCCTGTGACACACTGGTCCTGCTGCTTCACAGAACAAGCAGTAGAACAAATGGTGTGCCCATGTGCCAGGTAAAACCTTACACTGTCAAAGTATCTGTGCAGCTTTGTGACTGCACTATCTGAAAGGGGTCACTGTACTGCTCTGGATGTTGCTAAAGGAAGAGGGATGTGTCTTTCCCTCCATATCTCCTTCCCTTCCCACTGGCAAATCCACATCTGCATCTGGTCTCCAAGCCCTTGGCATCAGACTGGTGAATATCGTGTCCCTTAACAGGCTCTGAGTGGTGTTGCACCAACCCTGTCTTCTCCTCTGAGCAATCCTTGAGGGAATGGAATGGAATTGAAAAGAGGGAGGATCCTTGCAGAGAGAATATTCACACAGATTTTTCTGGCGCTGTCTCTTGTCCAAGTCTCTCCAGGGTGGAGGGATGCAAGGGCCCTGCCTGGTGGGGAATTCTATAGACCTAGCAAATAAAGGGAGAAAAACACAGCAGGGGAGGGGGTGGGGAGGAAGAGACAGGCAGAGAAGTTGCTTGAAGCATTGTCTGACCCTGGTCAGTTCCAGATGCTAATCTATGCTTGCTGCACCATATTTTTTGTGAGAATAGGGATTTTTGCCTTGAAGGCAACAGGAACAATTGTCAGTATGTGAGAAATGCCAAGAGTTCTTGGGGGCAGACAAAGCCCAGCATGCAGACCCAGGATGCAAACAGAAGAGCTCTTTGGTGATGAAGGAGGCATTGGGCGTCACTTGGAAAGATAATTGAAGGCCTTGGTGGGAGGTAACCCAGCCCACTGAACAATGTAGAATGCTCCTTGTGGTTTCTCCCTACGAGAAGCTTCATGGTTTTCTATCCCCTAAGCCCATGTCCTTTTTTGCAGCCTGGCAGATGCACATCCTTGTAAAGAACTGCCTTCCTCCAGCAGAAGAGAATGAGGTAAATAAAGAAGGGAATGAGGTCAATGCTGCAGCAGCACAGCTCTGCTTCCTCCCAAGGTGAAGCTGGCATCAGCAATTGTCTAAAAAATCCCACCCCTGGAGAGCGGCCAGCCTGCCTGAGGGGTCAGAGCTGGCAACGTTTGAAAACAAAGCCATGCCTTGTATTTCAGCTTCCTTTCTCATCATGCTTCAGTGTCTCATAAAGCCAGGAGCACTCCCACAGGACTTGTGCCACATCGCCATGCCCATTGCAATGCAACTGTTGGTGAAAAGGATGACCATGGTGGGAAGGAGAACTTGGAGCAGAATGTGCACAGGATATACAGGAGATGCTGAGTGCTTCAGTTATTTGGTCTTGGGGAGGGAAGGTTTGGTAGGGAGGTGGATCTAACTGATACCTCCAACATCCTAATGAGGTTGTGAAGTAGATGGATCCACACTTTTTTTCAGAGGCACACTGTGAAAGGAGAGAGGATAACAGAAACAAACTGCAACATGGGAAAGTTCAGTGAAGTTTTAGGAAACTATTTTTAGTATGAGCATGATCAGGTATAGGAGCAGCAGCCCAGAGAGGTGAAGGGAACTCCAAACCTGAAGGTTCTCATAACTGGCTTAATATAGCTTTGTCATTCTGTAGAGGTGTGCTAGGAAGTGTTTCCTTGCTATGGGAAACCAGTGCCTCTAAATCTGTCTACAAGACCACAATGTCATATTTTTTTTTGGAAATCAACACTATTATTTAAACAAAAAACAAAAAACTTTTTGTTGATCTTTTTTTTGTAAATGTAAGTTGCAAAGTAGCTCACAGGTAAAGGCTTAAGCGCTTGTAAGGAAGGCTGTGACAGAATAGAAGGAAAGAGAGAAGTCTTGTAGATTCCTGTGAAGAATTTCTGAGCTTGGCTTCTTGCTATGAGTAGCTCCTACACATGCTTCTCCAAATACGATCTGTGCAAGCTCACAGCTGCCTCTGGGGAGCAGGTGACATGAGCGTTGGTGATACCCTCACACGTGTGCAATAAGCCTCTAGATGGCAGGAGATGCTATTTGGCCAGGCCTTGTAGCAGTTGCCTACAGCAGGGATGAGTGACAGCAGTGCAGATGGCATATACATTCAGCGTTGCACATGCATAGCAAGAAAACAGTATTAACAGGACTGGTTTTGATTCAGGTGTAGCAAAGTCCATTCCCAGCCCTTAGAGACAACATCTTAAAAAGATTGCCCATTCCTCACAAAATTTATGATCTGTTACATCTACAGCATTGGAAGGTTATAAGTAGAACCAGACAAAGTGCAAATAGACAGTACGTTCCTGCCATGTTTTCTCAGGAGATATTGCTCTCAAAATTGCCATCACTGTGATTTTTCCCTGGAGTACTGTGGGCAGCAAGAGCCAGTTTATCTTGCAGTAGAAGCAAAAACATCTCTGACCATTTCTAGGAGGGAAAATGTGCTTTCAAACTCTTCTGGAATATGGTCGCAGTAGTGTTTCTGCTCAGTGAATTGCTTTCAACACTTCATCGTTTTGGAGGTCTTTGTTCCCTGAGCTGCAGGTCCTCTTCATCCATTAAAAGCATAGACTGTGTTTATTTAAACTGTTAATAAAACCCCCATAAGCCTTTTCTGATCCTCCATCATTAACCTTATTATTTTCTCCCCTTGACCTCTTCCTTCTGTAGCTGGATATTCTTGGAGATAAGTACTGTGCCCTGAAATTATGCTGTGAAGTATGTCCAAAAATGCTTCACAGTGCTTCCCTTCCTTGCAGGCATGCATATTGTCCCATTTGATATCTTGTAGCAGATGCTTAACCTGCCTTGCCCACACGTTACTTCATCCATAAACAGAGGAGATGCTAATGCTACAACTCTGCAAGTCCCTCAAACCACCCAGTAGCAGCATTCCTACCTTTTCTATGGCAAATGGCATCAAGAGGGAATTAAATAGAGGTGATAAAAGACTGGAGATGACCTTGGATCAAAGCTTCCCCATTCCTCCATCTCACCTGGACTTTCTGCCTTCACGCTGGCCCCTGTTGGGCCTGGTCCACGCTGCAAAACTTGCCTCAGATGAACAATTCCTATGCTGTCCATGGGTCTCCTTACAGTGTAGGACATCCCATGTGTCATGGGGTTACCTGGACCAGTCTATGCCTGTGACAGGGACAGCCCCCCCTCCCCAGACCCCCTCTCCNCCCCCCCGAAAATGAAAAGACCGTCTAGGGAGGTAAACTTATTTTACTAACTATGATATAATACAATCTAATTGAAATTGAGACTAATAAATCAAATAAAAGTAGGAGAGAGAGAGTTATCAGAGCACCTGCCTCTTCACCCGTCAGGGGAAGAAGAGAGGACAGTAAGCCCATCCCTCTGTGATGTGAAGGGACAGGTACCCGGATAGAGTATTAACACTTTAACTCCCAGTGCACTACATGATGTTACGATGTGGAATACCAAAAATCACAAAACCATGACACCGTGCATGCTGCAAGCCCATGGGCTGCGATCAGGCACCGTCAGGTCAGCTCCTTCCCCCAGGCTGTGTGTGCCATCAGACTTGGAAGGCTGGCATTCCTGGATAGGCCGTGGTGAGGAAGGAAGGTGCTATTCCAAATGGCTCCTCAGAAGTTCCCGGTTCCCCTGCTTTCTGGCTGAGATAGCCTTGAGAAAGGGAGAAGCCATCTGCAGAGCTGCACCCCTTGTACCTCCAGGCCTCCATAGGCATATGCTGACAGTCCTGTCCCTCATAGTAGGGCAGGGTCAGAACCCAAGCCCATGTAATATGGTCACCCTTACAGGAAGAGCTGCCTAAAGGCACCAGCACATGGATAAGAGAGGTCCATAGGCTGTAAAGGGTAGATGTGTGTGTGTTTGTGTTCTCTACCCAAACAGCAGAGTATGTAAACACAAGTCAGCAGAGGTCCTATTCAGTTTATACTGCTAATCAGCAGTGAACAAACAAGAGAAAATGGGTCCAAGCTGTGAATGTTACCATTTCCCCCCCTTTAAATGTGAGAAAAGTGCAACCTACACAATGAATAAAACTGTCAGTACTGGCTTTAGGGAGCATCACCTGACAAAACAACTATTCAGAATGGGGATATGTCTGTACATTATAAGTTATAAAGTTAATGGGTTATTTTTACCTCTGCAATTAATTTTTTTAGTACTTTCTGGCTCTGAATGTTTACTTTTCAATACTGCACACTAGTAAACTTTTCTGCTGTCCTGCAACAGCCCAGGCTCCTGCACAGAGTATCCATGCAGCCCACCAGGTCCCCGGCCAGATACTCTACTACTCCTCAGCCTGCAAAGGCTCAGAACTGGTCTCTCTGACAAGCATGACATGACTTCCAAGGTGACGGGAAATCTTCCTCTGGCAGGAAACAGTGAGATTTCTGATACCCAGTTTTCGCACTTGCTTTTGGCACTGAGATGATCCAGGTTAGGTCAGAGCTTCTTTGAGCTATCTATAGCTCAACTGGCCAGCCATTTTCCAGTTGTGTTTACCACAAGATCCACCACCATGCATTTCTGCAGACTTTGCAAGGTTACTGGACCAGCCTTAGAATCACAGCAGCAAGAGGAAAACTATCCTCCTTAGACAATGGAAAGATAAGCTAACTGCCAACAGAGGGAGGGTGACTTAGTGCACATGTAACCTATGTACAAGTTGAAAGACCTTGGAAAATTCTGAAAACATCTGGGATTCTTTCAGTGGTCCACCTGCTATAGCATTCTCAAGAGGTTGCACAACGTTCCTTGCAACTGTCAGTGATTGCAAACAACTAAGTAAGTCATCAAAATTTGATGCTCTTCTTGTGATCCCTTAGACTTCGGAGATTCCTAGGACTTCGGCTTTCTCTGCAAAAAGGAAGGGCTGAACCACAGGCTGCCAATGCAAGCATTGATTCAGAGATCTTTGCTCTGTCATAGCAAAAGCAAGCTGCTGGAGACAAGTGTCTAGTTTCTCCAAGCTGAAGGGCATTCCGATCATCCTGGTGCCTAACTGCAGTTTTCCATTCTTGTCATCCACATTTTCATTTACACAAACATTCTGTTTATCTGAGGTATCACAGCTCCAAGTAAGAGCTTCAAGCTTATGAAAATCATTTTCTTTAAATAACCAAGTTATGTATCAGTTGGGAGATAAAAATACTGTAATGTAGATTAATGTCTAGAGTATATGAAATACTGGGATTTTTATAACTTTTATAGCTTAAAATGAGTAAGAGTGCCTAATTTTCCTCTCTCTATTCAAGGCTTTATTTGTTGGCTCCGTTTTTGTCAGAAGGCATATGCTTCTGTAAGGTAAATGTTCATTTTTCTATGACTACCAGCTGCTATAGGCCAAATTAAACACGACATACATTTGCTTTCCAAACAGAGAAAAAGACAAGAGTTAGTATGATAGCCAGCTGACCTCCATTTTTTTGCTGACTTTGCCATCTCTCCTTCATTCGTCCCCTTATGATGGCAATATATGTCTTTAATACGCAGCCAGACCTGAGGTCTTCCTACATCCAACTGTTGGCATTTTGTTCAATATCAATACACAAAGCATAGCCTACTTTGGTCCTCTTGGATCTCACACTAGCAAGGAATAACAGCAAAGGAGATTGCAATCATGTCAGTGGCTGGGTGGTTTCCTATATCAGAGAATCACCCAGCAAATATTATATCTGTCTTAATGTTGCTTTATGCAATTAGAGAAGTATAAAAGGGATCATCTAGAATCTCCACCACTTTAAGATGCTTCACAGGGCTGGACTCAGTGATTCTGGGAATCCTTCAGAGTGGATAAAAATCTGTCCATGGGTTTCTTTAAGTCTCACCTCTCCTGGGAGACTGATGCATTGTTTATGAAGTCCAGTTACAAGCAAAACTACTTAGCATTGGATCTTGTTTTCAGTCTTCTCATGTCTTTTCCACCAGCTTTTGTTTTTGTAATTGCCACTGAGCCTGAAATGTTTCTGAGACACCACTCTGGTACAGGATCTGCGTGTTTCACACACATCTGTATTCCTTCAGCAGGAACTCAACTAACAGCCAGAATCACAGGCTCCTAGAGACACAGGGTGTAGGTCAGCCATCTGCTAACAGCCACAAAGAAAGAGGCTGGAGCTGAAAGCTCCATAAGAGCTGCATAATCCCCACCTCCTTCCCTAAATGATAGCAGAAGATGTTTTCACTTCTTGAAAATGCAAAATATGCCTTCTGAAATCTGAGGTTTCCTGTAAAAATAGGGCATTAATTAGGAGAACTTGCTTGCCTCAGAACTAGGTTGGAATTATGGTTTCAGATCAGCTGTCAGCCTCAGCAGAAGAACATTTAGTGGTCTTGAGTTTGAATTGGTGTATAAAATTGGACAACAAACTGTTTACAGATGCAATAAACGAAATAATTGTGTTTGGGTTTGCACTGCAGTTTCTGCCTCCATGTGCTGCCAGTAAGGCAGAGCAGCCATGTCAATATGCCAACGTGGTGTATCAGTAGAGATGCCTCTGTTGTGCTTCACCTCTGAGACTCATTATTTTTAGGGTTAGAAGTTAGAAGAAGAAAATCTGTCTTTTAGAAAGAATGAACGCTGTCATGTAAGGGCATGCAAAGGCTCCCCACATAAGCTATTTCCTCCAGTTCTGACTGATTTCAGGAGTCTGTTCTACTCACACAGCAAATGTTCTTATGCCTTCTTTTCATGCATGTTATCTATTATCATCTATCCTTTGTCTTATCCTATTTTATGAGAAAAGTTCATTTGGCTACTGTTATGTGTTTTGTGTCTTATGATGCTGAACTCTGAAGTGATTCTCCCCCAAGATCTGAGTAGATCTAGCAGGAAATAAAACATGGCATAATGCACAGATATGGCTGGACAGAGACAGTCAAATCCCAGATGAATCACAATTCCTCCACTTAGGTAGGAAATGGGGATCTTAATATCTGGAACAACCACAGAGAAACTGATGAGCAGTGCCAGGTTCACTTTTGGCTCCCTTGCTGTGCAGATATTCCATGTGTTAGCTGTGTCAACATGGGATGCTTAACCTGGTCTTGAACTCCAGACAGTATCTCAAGGAATGGTGCATCCACATCTGAACATGTCTTGATTTCTGAGATTTGTCTTCCAAAGCTTTTAGATTTTCATACTGAGTGTAAATAGGCCACATTCAGACACATGCATTTACTCATCCAGTTTGTCCCTGTGAAACCAGCAGTAGCTAGCCAGCTGTAGAGGGGCTGAAAGCCAGCTACAGAAGAGACTTCTCTGTTCCTGAAAACAATTAGTCTGTGTCAAACGTTTTTTTGTGATGTTATGTGATGAATACTTCACATGGACATGCCAGAGGGGGAACTCCATCTTATAAGTGCTGCAGTTACCAATATTTTATATTTTGCTCTTGCACATGGACTTTAAAACAAACTGCGCTGTACTTTTTCTGAGCAAACAAACTCAGCCACTAAGTAATTATAATTAGAATTGTGGGAAAGTGAAATGAAGAGTAGAAGTCATTCCTCATCCTCCAAAACATAAAACGGGAAAAAAAAAAAAAAAAAAGATTAACAAGGCTAATGTGCGTGTTCAAAGAGGTGTGTTGCAGGTCTGCCATCGAGAGCAAAGGAGGGATGGGAGCTAGAAAAGGGTTGGGCCTGGATCACAGGGAAATGTGAGAGTTATCTGAGACCATGGAGTTTTACTATAACCTTTTTGTGTTCCTGGACCTAGGCAAAAGTGCTGCCAAACGAATGCCGAGACCTTCACCTGAATTTTGATTTCAGGAACCAGAGTGTTCACTTCTTTCTAAATCAGCAGCATAGGTGATAGTCAGAGAGAAGAGAGCACATAGGTTGGGTAAGATATGTTCTTATCTGAGAAGTCCTTGAAGGGATGTAGATTTGAGTGTCCTATGGCCAAGAAAATCAAGACAAGTCAGTATCAGATTGCAGATGTCCCAAGAGAGACCCAAAGATGAGAAGGACCCAGAATAGTCCAAGGAGAGGATGGTTAAAAATCCTTTCTCCTTCTCCTGAGGTTGGTGTGAAAAATGAGTAGCAGGAAACTTGGCATTAAGTGTGTGGGAAGCTGACTTGTATGTAAGTGAGAGGAAGAAGAGTTAATTGCTGAGTGGGAGGGAGGCAGAATATTACACTGGGAGATTTTAGTTATTTTATGGGGCTTGCTCTGGGCTGTAGAGCTTTTATGGGTCTCTGAGGAAACATCTGAGCTGGCTAAAAGTTCTGCTGAGCTGGAAAGAGGACAAAAGTACAGTGAGTTGAAAATAAGAAAAAACACTTTAAACAATTTCTATTTACCCTTGTTGTAATCCACAGATTATTTGTATGCCAATATTCACTCCTTTTTCCCCACTACCAATAAAGCTGTAAAAACGGAAGTGTCTGAATGACTTTTTTTTTTCCCAAAGAGCACTGCAAAAGTGTTTGGAAATTTTAAACTGAAAATAAATTTTAAAAGCTATGTCCCTAAGCCCTGCCATTTCCGAGGGGCTCGGGGCAGGCTCAGAAAGCCCTTGGGAAACGAAAAGTCATCAGTTTGGTTCAGAGTTACAGTGGTTTCATTATTCGGCTTGTGCTGAAAACGCATTCCAAAATACACAGCACCTGGTACTGCAGCTCTGGAGCACTGCTCCCTCTTGCACACATTGAAGAGTTTTCTTAAACCTATGAAGTATAAGAAAGGGTTGAGAGTGAAAAGGCTGAAGATCTAATAAAGCCAGAAAGTTTAAGGCAGATTCCTACATTTGTCATCCAGACCATGGCCAGCTGCGCAAAACAAACCGGTACTGGGCAGCTCTAATCCTGTGCTTTTCCAGCCCCATCACTTCTCTTTGCAATTAAGACATCCTACTCAGATCTCTGTTAGCTCCTGGAAGCATGGGTAGATTTTCTGAAGTGTCTAGGTTCTACTACTGTTGTACATTTTCCACTTTATGGATATAATACGGAAGTTAGAATGCCATTGAAACGTAGACCCACATTAAACACCCTGTTTGGCACTTTGAGGGACAACAGTAAGCCCTTTGGAGTGTCATGGGGTGCAGAGACCTCCTGAAGAGCCCCAGTATTCCCACCCCTCGTAAGTCTCACTTAGGAATCCACTAGATACAAAAGACCTGATGTGAAGTTAGCATCCTCTGATAGCAAAATGCTATCAGAACATATACTTCTGGAATGTGATGTTTCCTTCAGGGCAGGGGAGTGGAATGTTTCTCTTGTAGAGAACCAAATAGTCTCAAACACTCCTTGGCAGGCCAGATGCCTCAAAGGTGCCTGCAGTGTCCTTTAGACCTGATTTTTAATCAAATGTGGTCTAAGATAAATTAATACAGTGAACGTGATCTTGAGATCAGGCAGGAACATTGAAAATATGAACTAATTCTGAATTCTTCATTGCTCAGTGTAGCGGAAATGCTAAGTCACAGTCTGAAACAGTGATGGAGCACCTGGTGGGAAGGCAGGGCCAACCCAGGGGAGCTCAGGTGCATGTAGTGCTACTGAGTAACCGGAAGGGTTGGAGCCAGGATCCACCCCTTCCCAGATCTCATTTAAGGGTTGGCAGTGAAGGTGAGGGCATCTCTTGCTAGAGATCCCTGTCTACCTGAGACTTCTAAAGGTAAGCAGCTTTTTTCCTTCATCTCTGTATCTGTGGCTGCTGCATTTGGGCTGTTTCTTGTCTGCTGTAACCAAAGGCTTTGCCACCCTGCTATTATCATCCCATTATAACATTACACTCAGCAACATTTCCACTCTGATTTCAAATCACATCTGTAACAGAAGAGGAACAATCCATTTTCAGTCATCAAATAATAGATCGTAAATGTTCCAAATTCCCCCATGAAAGAGCATTATACTTGATACAGACTCCAGTGAGAACTACGGAGACAATTCAATTTTCTTATTAATACTGTAAGATCTGGGATAAAATTAAAAAATAAAATAAACAAAAACCAAATAAATAAAACAAAATTACCCCGCCTTCTGTTCACAGTAGTGTCAAGCTGTTAGTAGTGCACCAACCACCAGTTTTGACTAAGCCCACAAAAAGTACTCTGCAGAGCAAGGTGTCATTTCTACTGGGTGATGGTGCAAGTTGCCAGCTGCAGAGCCAGCGTCCTTCTCCAGGGACTAGAGAACTAGTACAGGGCTGAGTGCATCACAATAGTTTGTCAAAACCCATGTAAATCACCTCAGAGCTGTTCCTGGTGTTTCCAGAGGTCAGAACAGAAGACAACTTGCTTCATGCCTAGGATATCTATAAGACTGCAAAAGACAGAAACAAAAAAAAACAGTGGTGGGGAAATTTCACCCCTTCTGTTGACTTGTTAGTACAAATATGATCATATTTTTCTCGCTAGTCCTCTGTATGTTGCCTGACAGTTCAGGGCACAGCTTTGGCAATGTTATCAGATATCATTTTCTTGCAAGAATGTCCAAGATTTGTGTTTCATAAATTCAAGGATTCTAGAAATATCTCCATGCAACCAACAGAAGAACTGCTTTTGTATCTTGTGTAAACTGGAAAAAAAAAATAACATAATGAAAAATTGTCCCAAGGAGAGCTGCAGCTGGCTCTCTTAAAATATCTGAAAAAGTCAACTAAGGCCAGTCTCATACTGGTTTCCTCTCAGACTGCTTTCTTGTTACTTCTATAAATCCTTACACTATGTAGATAATTCTATTCCTGACTCTCAGACTTCTGCACCATACTTCTCTCTATCTTTGTACACACTTCTATCTCTAAAAAAGACCATCGGCAATTCTAAAAGAGACACTTTCAATTGTGTTTACAATAGGCAGAACAAAATTAAATCAGATATTAACAACTAACAGCTATCATTTTTCTCTTTTGCTTCAGTGCCAGGAAATACAATTCAATAAAACTAAGAGTAATAAAAAGGAACCTTATGGTAGAGTTAGGAAATCAATCAAAGAGATTATTATGCACCAATGTGTCTGGGCCAAATATTTTTAATTTTGTATTTAATTACCAAGTAGTGGCCAATCTAATATACCTTCTAATATCTATAATGTCTGTGAATCTCTAATGTCTTAATAGCTAACTATTTCCAAAAATGTCCCAGTGAAGGGATGCTGGAAGGTAATATTTCTTTTAAGTCATTCTCACTGATGGTGGTTGTAGAACAGTTGATGTTATTACTTAATAATTAGTACTTATCCAACTCAATTCAGAATGACCCCCCAGAATAGTTAAAAGTGATAAATGTTCTGCTGCTATACCTGAAATAGACACTGCTTTAATGTACAAGCATTGCAGACATGAAGAGAAGGGCTCCTCCAACTGTCTCCAAGTCTTAGCAATATGTCTGTCTGTCAGCCTGTCTATCTGTCAGTCCATTGACAGAACAATGAACTATGTTCTCTTCTTACTTTGGAAATAACAGGTGATGAGCAAACCATAGGAAGTTCAGAGGTCAGGTCTGCCTTGTGGAATCACTTGAAATACCAGGCTTCCCTTGTCATAGGATCACAGGAAAATTCAGACTGGCAGAGACCTCAGGAGGTCTCTAACGCAGTCGTGTGCTCAAGGCAGGAACAGTGCTGAGGTCAGAGCAGGCTGCCCAGTCTGATCTTGAAAACTCCCAAGGACAGAAACTGCACGGCCTCTCTGGGCAACTTCTTTCCTGCCTGACTCTCTGAAGGGTGAAAAGGCTTCTCCTTAAATCCAACCTGAATCACTTTTATTTCAACTTATGCCTGATGTTTCTTATTCTCCCATCATGCACCTGGCTCCATCTACTTTCTCCCCAAAATTGTTCTGCAGGCTGAGAAAGCCCAGTCCCTCAACCTCATAGGGCAAGTATTTCAGCCCTGGCCATAACCCTCCACTGAAATTTCTTCAGATTACTAATCTCCTTATTTTACTGGAGTATCCAAAACTGGACACAGTATTTTGGATGTGGGCTATTGAGTGCTGAGTAGGAGTGGTTACTTCCCCCATTCTGCCAGCTGTGCTCCTGCTCAGACAGTGGTGCCTCTGGCCTTCTCTACTGTGTTTGGGCAGAAATGGCAGAAAGAATGGTCCAGACTATGCTAACACTTAAATTAGTCACTGATTTTATCCTGGTAGACCTGAGAGCATAATTTGCATCAGACTAAATAGCCTTCAGCTTCAGTACTTGTGTTTTGTTTCCTCTCATGAGGTGAGGAGGGGGACAACAGAGCGATCTAGAAACCAGTTTTAAAAATAAGTAAAATATGTCAAACCACAAAAACCAATAATTTTTTAAACTACTAACCACCAAACTTCAAAGGATGAAAGTAAGGGATACAGCAATTTATCTAATCCAAGAGGCTGCTGGGCAGGCACCTCCTCCCTGTGAGCACCAGACCAAAGTCCATAGTGCTCGCAGCCTGAATTGTTAACTTATTTTCAGTTTTTCTACATTCATATGGCCAATGCACATGACAAGGTCTAAGAAATTTCTGGCACTTAAGGGAACTGCATCACTCTCCTAGGATTCCTCGACTGCACTGCTCTGAGGGGCCCATATGCTCCCTTGTGAGGGGTCCCATCTCTAGATGCACTACAGAGTTCTTTGTCGTGATGGAGCTGTTTCCACAATTGCATTGGGAAAGTGATAAGGAAATACAGGCTTACAGTGAAATGCTGGCTTTATGAAGTCAGCAAGAGTCAAAGAAAAATACTGTATTCCTTCATTAAGCTAAACTGCCTGTTTAGATCTGTGATTTCTTCCTTACATGCTTTGTACCTACGGTCATGGTTCTGGCTGTGAAACGTGTGAACCAGGCTGCAGGTCAACAGCCACAGTGTCCTGGAAGCACGGTAGGACAGATGCCACCAGCTGGTACAACGCTGGCAGCAGCATGACTGCGCTCAGGATCCAGAGCGGTGACATGTTCAAATTCAGAAGATGAGAGCATTCAAGTTAGAAACATGCCAAAGTGTTGACTGGGATGGACCTGGAAAGGCTAATAATTTCTGGTAATATATCATATTCTTTCCATCTGCAACAAGCTTTTATTGCCATTTCAGCAAAGTTTGGTTTATTTCATTTCCAGTGTTTTTTCCTTCTCCATGATGCTCTCTGCTCTTCAGGGGTCTGACTAATAGTAGAAGTGCTACAACACTTTCCACTGTCTTAGACTGTGTATCTGCAGCCAAGTGATGTCAATCCAAAAGGTTTACATAAGTATAATAAGCATCCAAATTCCTGCACTGGACCTCTATCCATTATTTGCTGATCATCTGAAGATCCTTTTTGGGGACCCAGTTCTGCAAACAGTTATGTGCATGAGCAGCTTTCTCAGATTTATTGACTCATGGTCACTTGCAGGATCAGAACATGGAATATTTGTTTTCTATTCAATAAATTTCCTGCTTAAGCCCAGGAGTTATGTCTTCATGGCTCCAGTAAAAGACTTTGGTCATTCAAGATGAATGTCTTGAACTCTTCTCAGTGTTGAGAATCTATTCTTGGACAAGGAGGCAACAAGTACATGGGAGAGTAGCTAAACTCTTGTTCTGACTTGTCCTTAACCTTAGAGAGGGCTGTCTAATTGTTGCAATTTACACAAAATCATGAAATGATCGTGCCTTCCCCAGGTACAACCCATTGAGGTTTGTGCTGCAGACTGGTCTCAAGGAGCTCCAGCTGGGCTTCTACTAGGCAAGCCCATGAGGAGAGGTGCTGCCCAGCAGCACTCCTGGTGCATGCCACCTCCTCATGGGCACCCAGCCAGGCTGGGGCCAGACCGAAGGGAGCCTTGAGCAGCTGTGTGGTTGAGGCTGGGTCCTCAGCACCAACTCGCTCCAGAGATCTGCTCCAACTGCATCATATTGCTTGTGGATACAGGCAAAGCTGTGGCCTTCCCCAAAACCCATCTTGGTGATGAAGCTCAAAGTTTTGAAAATTGCTGAATGTTCCCCAGGATAACTAATAATATAACTGCAAACAATGAAAGGGAAGCAAGGAAAGAGAAGTTAGGAAATCTTGTTTGGATAAAGGCAGCACAGCCCTCACCTTTCACCCACTTTCAAGCTGAACTTTCACACAGTTTAGAGAAAAGTCTTAACCTCATCTTCCTCTAACCTCCTCCCAAACCACCTCCATCCCTGGCAGTCTCCTCTGGCTCCTCATTGGGCTGCTGTTTGCAGAACGTCTTGCAGCATCCCTGGACAAGTGCACAGCATTTGAGGGTATTTCTGATCCATTTTGAGACCTTAGAGCTGCTTCTTTCAGTGTTCCCTAGGAGATCCACCTTGGCTGGGGACCCTCTACTTGGTAAGAAGACAATAGAAACACTTGGACCACAGAAATGAGGGGTAAAGCCTTACCACAGTGAAGTTAGTGGGAGGTTTTCCTTCACCTTCGGCTGGACAAGATTTCACCTGAGCATCAACATGAGGGACAGTGTGCAGCCACAAAATGTTCAATTGGTTACAAAACTGAACTCAGAAAGAAGAGTTCAGGGCCTGGTCCTGATCTAGAGCAATGCCAACCACATGGTCAATGTGGTCCAGCTGGGGCACCTTTCCCTCAGCCCCTTTCCCACACCTGGGGAGAGCTCAAGCTGCAGACTGGGAACTGTGAGCTAAGATGGGCTTGGCCTCTCAGCAGCTGCCATGAGATCACTGCAAAGCCAAAGCTGGTTTCTCTTCAGTCCATTTTTTGTTGCTTGGATATCAGAGCTTGATGATCCAAAATGAATGACTAGGGGTATGAGGGGCTGGCCAAGTACAAAGAGCCCTATATTTACTGTCTTGAGTTCACACATTTTGAGCAAAGCTAATAGCTTGCAGGGCCATCTGATGTGCCAGTGTTGGGCACATGGGATCCCTGCTTCTGGGAATGCCAGGCATTTAGTGCAGCTCTGAAATCCCGTCACATAGGGAATGGATTTAGAAGGTCTTGTAAGATAAGGAAAATCAAAAAAGTCCTGAAATTGTGCATGGTGGCATCACAAGTGCATGAGGAACATTGCTGGGAATTTGGAAACCTGAACTATAGTGGGAGAACAGCATTTGTCATGGCTTTGTTGCTTTTAGGATAATTGAGCCTGTACTCACCAACAGCCCTATGTGTGATACTCAGAGATATCACAGCGTTCTCAATCTACTCTCTTCTCTGGGATATGGAGAGGGCACTGCCAACACCTCAGAAATCCCCTCTTGTCAGAAGGTAACTTTTGAGGTAGAGATGTTTTAAAAATAACGCCAAAGACAACAAACACATGAAGGCTAAAGGACAAGTGGGAGGACAACTGCCGATTCCACATTTCTCTTTTTACTTTAGAATCCAAATGCCGTAAGGTTTGTTTCCAGTTTCAGACTTCAATTATTGTTTTTTTTTTTTTCTTGACTGAGGAGGAATGATGAAAAACAAGAAATTAGTAATAATGTTCCACATCTGTTTGGCAAACAGTTTCTCATTCTTGCTTTTAGCATGTTCAACGGCTCTACGTCTCTGCTGATCTGAGAATATTTAGTGAGCAGCAAGGGTGAAATATATTGACTCCTCAATGGCTATATTAAAATTGCAATGAGAAAAACAGAAAAGAGAGAAAACTTCAAAGTTCTAATTCTTGTATGGCTTGGCACATTCCTCTTTATTTATTATCTGTACTGGTATAGTGCCTGCATCAGGGAGCAGTAGCCTGCTGTGCTTTGGAAAATGTGTAACAAAAGTATCCTGCCCGTGGACCTGCCAAGCAAAGTCAGAGAGACTGCGGGGAGTGTAAAATTCATAGAATTCAAGTGACACACAACCAGGAGAAAGATAAGCTTTAGGTCAAGTCTGTGGAGAAGAGAGAGTGGGATCTTTTTTTCCAGATGACAAAGCTGTAGGAGATGGCATGCAGTGGAAGCTGTTTTCAACACTGATTTCCTTTATCACATTAAACAATAACTTTTGTTCTCAACATCTTTTTCTACTCTGGTGGTGGTTTCCTTTTGGAAGCAAATTGCTCAGCTGGTGTACAATCCAAGGACCCATTTCTCATATAAACGTTGCACACACAGAAGGGCCGAGTGGGAGAGGTCCCTCCAAGCCCACAGGAACTGTCAGAATCTGACATTCTTTTCTGACCAGAAAAGAAGAAACGCTGAAGCCCTGGAAAAAAAAAAAGAAAATTATGCACAGCAAATCCAAAGGAAATGAACATTTCAGACTGGGTGAGCAGATGCTTTATTTTCCAAACGTTTATTTTGATTTTGACCTTTTAAAAATGCTTCCAAATTCTTTTTTTCTTTTTCTTCAAATAACTTCCCAAACCGTTCAAACGGAAATGCCATTATGAATGTTAGAAAGTATATACTTGGCTTGCTGGAGTGGCCAAATATTCCAGCTATACCCAGACTTTCCTTTTTGCACCGTGATGCTGCAAGGGTGTGGGAGTTTTGTGCACCAACAGCTCCTTGGTGAGACACAGGAGTGGACAAAGTGGTGGGGACTCTACCCATGGCATGGTGCTGGGGTCAGGCTGCTGCTGGCTGCTCTTGTGGAGGTCCTGAGGACTTGCACTCACTACTGAGCTGTCTCCCACTCCATGTAGAAGGTACATGCAAGTGAGGTTTTGACTTAAAGCTATACGTACTTGTCTGTACATGTCAGCTGAGACAACTGGAGTACTTACGGTCCTCAATAGTCTCATTTCATGCCTGACCAATCTCAGTTTGCTTCTGACCAGACCAATCCTTCTTAAAAGACAGGTATTGCCTTCTGTCCCTTTCAGCCATGACCCAGATATTCACTTGGCAAGGAGATGGGTGCTCTCTGCATGCTCTGCTCATGTTGACTGGCTACTTCATATTGTGAGGAAAAAACTGGCAAGAGAGTGTGGACCTCTCCATGTATGGAAAGGACCTTGGTTCTTGGGGAAAAGCAGATATCTAACGGATTTTAGTGGTATGAAAGATTTTTGGAGCTCATCACAAGATATCTTACTCCTTGGCTTTAGGATTGTATCTTAAACTGATATGTAAAGCTAATAAATTTCAATTTTATTGACTCGCCTATCAGAAACAATGATTCTCTAGCTCTTCCTCTCTGGAGCACAACCCATGACAGCCAGAAGGCCCTCAGCTGAATTCCACCACATTATGAGCACCTTCCAGGCATCTCACATCTGAGTTCCCAAAATGTCTCTCTAAATCCTTCCAAGCCAGACTCCCTTGCTCAGTGGTTTTGGCTGCTATGGGGAATTAATGGCTTTAATTTTGATGGAGCCTGAGTTATGCCATCAATCAAAGGAATATTTTTCTTACACACACACACACAGAAGGAAAAAAAATAGTTTAGTTTGAGGAGATAGCATGTTAAATAGGGAAAGTTTTGTGACTGGGAAAGCAAGGACAGCCCACCCAATCTTTATCACAATATTCTGCCTTTCTGAAAAGACAAGGACAGTAATGCCAGAATGTATCCCATGAAGAGCTACTGGCTCAGAAGTGTTTATTACTGTTTCATTAATATTAATAAAAATAGTAATAATAATAATCTTGATTACAGACATGTCAATGCCAGAGGGACTAAGCCTATCTCTGCTAGTTAATGGGAAAAACTCAAATCAGCCAAAGGAGGCTGAGACCTAACAGTTATTAACAGTTTTGTAGTTCATTATCTTTTTCTCTACTGTATTCTTCATAACTATTTCTGCATCCAGGAAACACTGTCCCTATTGCTTCTGCCAGTAGAAAATGCAGATCTTTGTGTTCTTTCTACTCCTGTGCTACAAGAAACAGGACACTGATGAATATGAAACCTTCAAGTGAAGCTTTTGCCTGTTCGGAGTGTGGTCAACTTCCCCTGAGTTGCTCCAAACAACTGGAGAGTGAGCAGGGGCCTTGGAGAAAAGACAAGCCAGGACATGAAGGCTTAAACAGGTCTGTAGCTAGTCAATCTGAGCACTACCTCCTGCATTTCCCCTCCCCAGCTATAAGTCCTTAAGGTCTCTGTGCACCATTGCTGCCTCTACTGTAGAAGCCTGAGTTTGGACACAGTGGTGAGGAGCTGGTGACTGGGATGGAGAGGATGGTGACAAACCCATGCCCTCAGGGTGCCTTCATTGGTCATTTCAGGCATCTTTGATGACCTCAAGCTCTGAGTCTGCTTGGAAAGGGAGAAGATAAACACTGCCCTTGCAGCACATGGGGAATCAGATGGGCATTTCTAGTCCAGTTTCACAGCTGGGACATCATTTTTTGCTACCCTCCACCTTGCTCCCAGCCTTTACAGGGCAGAAAGAGGAACACAAAGAAAGAGGGAGAAGGGCAGATATTCCTCAGACTTTCAAAGGTGCAGGACAGTAGGGATCAGTAGCTGTCCTAAGGCCTTCCTCAGTACCTTCTTCAGACATTCCCTAAGGCATGTCCTGACTCATCCTTTTAATTTCTTCAGGATATTCTTGCAATGTGCATGACAAAGTATAACATATATTTTCATGCTGGCTATACGTAAGTTGTTGCTAGCTTATACATGTACGTTGTTAATTATTTAACTTCTCCCCCTTTAATTCTCTATTACTCAGGTCCTGTCTGTCCAGCACCAAAAACTAGTAGTCTTCCAACATCAAGGGGTTTCTGATTTGTAAAGGTATTTATTACATCTAGCTTGCCTTTAACTGAAGGCTCAGAAGTTTTTCAGATGGCTGGACAGACAGGAGCTGCAGTCTTCATGCTTATAACTTACTCCATCTACCTAATCTCTATGGAGATATATATATATGTATATATTACTTTACTAATATACTGAGTATGCGTTGTTGGGGAAGGTTTATCTAGAGGATAAGTAATGAAAACTATCAGAGAACCCCAATAAGGTAGAAAGACCCATGAAGAGAACTATTAGTTCCAGTAAAGGACCCAAATGGTAGCAGAGGCCATGAAATTAAGAAAATTCATATCTTGTTCTAATGCTGAAGCAACACTCGATTCCCACAGCCTCTTCCATGATGTCTGAACCCATACATGCAGATGTTCGTGATACATTCTCCACCTGTTTGTTTGCTCCATGCCTTTCAAGATTCACATTTAAAGATCAAAAATACTTATTATTTTCATGTAACAAGTGTTGCTTGGAAAACTGACAAAAAGTAATGGAGGGTTCTGAGTCCACAGAGAAGGAAGGTATCTGGAAAGTGAAAGCCAAATTAATTTCTCCTTGAGAAGGTGATTATATATAGCAGGGAGGGGTCCTGCTCAGTTCTGGGCTGTTTATGATCACACATTATCATGACAACCTTCTTCACTGCTTTTGAACTGCTCTTGTAACATCCCTAGGCATTTTTCCATTCTTCTGGCTTACATCTAATGGTCAACAATTTGAGGTTGCACCTGTATATACAGTGCCAGAAAACAATAAAGTACTCATGGATTCAGAGATCTTGTCCCACTGTGTTTTCTTCTAATTGTTGTTTTGTCTGAACATCAGCGGAATAAGCTGGTCGTGATAGTGTATCTCATTGTTATGCATGAGGAGCTGCTCTGCTTGTTGTGTGTTACTGGCCCTGAAGTCTCCAAAGACAGGAGGAACGGAACAGCTCTCAATCACAGGAGGACAGTCCCAGAAGGGAGACATAAAACTCTAAAATCTTTATGTGAAGTTTTCCCAAGAACTGTATTTCACTTTCTTCTCTTGAGATTTCCTCTCACAAGAATTAGGCACTTCTGGTGCACTTCAAGGTGAAAACACATCCCAAAGTAGCAGAATTGCCAGCAGACCAGAAAACATGCATGTCAGACAGCATGGGTCTAAATATATAGCTGCTTGCTCTCCTTTAAGAGGGTGAGCCACTAAGAGGACTTCTTGGCAAGAGGTAATGCAGACTGAAGCCTGACTGCAAAAGGCATTGCAGGAGATGATGGCAGTTAAGCTACTGCCCCGTCCTCAGCATGCAGCAAGTCAGAATCATTCACAGCTACTTACTGCAAAGCTGATTCTTGGCATGAGCTGCCAAGTAACAGAACTGGCTTTACTAATGGAAATCTTCCTTCCTAGCCGTTAAATACAGAAGTTCATTGCTGGCTTTTGGGGGATAGCTTTTCAAGGACCAGCAAGAGTTTGCCTAGGTCTGGAAGAGATGATACAGTAAATGTGTTACCTGTTGGCACAGTACTGTGAACAGGAAGAATTGCAGTGGATGTGGCAGGAGGAAGCAGTGTGGTGGTAATTGATGTAGTAATTGGATTTCTGCAAATTCAGTCCAATGTATGGAAGGTAAGCTGTTAGAATTATCCTGGAAAGCTGTTTAAGCTGTTATTCATTCAAAAAAGTGCGTCACTGTACTAGGTCAGTTCATGCTCTCTTTTCCACATTGCAAAACTCTTTCATGCCAGGATTTAGCTCTTACGAGATCTTAATACTTCGAAAAAGCACTCTGAGTTTGTGTAGTGAGGCTGTCTGAGCCTTACAAGGAACTTTTTGCAACTTGTTGTCTCAAACAACTAGAGAGAATGGAACTTGCCTTAACAACTGTCAGTTAGCCTTAATAAGTATCTGCGAAAGAAAGCATGGAGCCTTAACAACACAAGTTGGAAGCTGTAAGATCTATGGAACATCACTCTGCAAAGGCAGAGTGATAGACTCTTTATGTTCCTGTTGTGGCTGCTCACAGCAGATAAACATCAGAAAAGGGAGGAGGGGGTGCATGATCACCAAAGATCCTCATCAAATACTCCCAAATCTAGACACAAGTGGAATGCCACTCAAAGGGCAGATTTGGACCAACTAGACTATATAAGAGTGAACGTGCACGTTTGCCTTTTTCGACCCGCCATCCACAGATCCCAGACTCAAGACAGTGCTGGATTCAGGCCGGAGTGATGAAGTGTCTTTACCTCTAAATCTCTCTGCCTCTGTTTCTCTCTCTTCTCTTTTCGCTAGGTTTTCTTCTACTCACTCTTCTTCAAGTAACCATTGTCTAAATTTGCCTTAAAGCAGTTGCTTACTAATTGATGGAAAATTGCCTGTAGTTGATTAGTTGTTAGAAATCTCAATAAACTGCCTTGTATTGTTCCTCTGGGTCACTGTCTGACCCCGCTGCTGTGGCGGCCCCTGGAGAATAGGGACTGCCCTATTCAGAGAGATTCCTAAGATTCACTTTACTCACAACCCACTGAGTGGGATGAGACAGAGGCCGTGAATGCTGGGTCAGTCCTTAAAGTCTCAGTTTAATTTAATTTAGGTCTCAGATTAAAGCCAGGTAGGACATGCTGAGCTCATTGTGACTTTGATGTCTGAAAAACAATTATTTGCCATTTTTGCTGCTTATGATTTCCATGTGTAGTTCTGCACAGGATAATTAGAGAAATGTCCTTGAAGGTCCGCCATTTTGTCTAATTAAGGTACTTGCTGTAGCTTCTATATGTATTGCTTGTCTATGATAAATGTCCTTCCTAACCACAAGGCTTCTATAATAAGAGCAACATCCTCTAAATGGGGGCTCAAATCCAAAACAGTAACCAATCAGTAGAAACAAGGTGGAAACCAGGTGTCCTTAGAAAACCTGTGCCCATATACAGACAAAATGAGCATGGGGACGCCTCCCCAAAAGATCACCAAAGAGAGTGGAGACCCTCCACACAAGCAAAGAAGTTTCAAATATGTTTGTGTAATCTTGTAACCACAGTAATCTCATTAATATGTGGTAGGTGTGCCCTATGTATCAGATAGGTGTGTATTGAGAACTTCTGGATTTTAAGTAGCAGAATTGGGTGCGCTCAACTTGTGGAAATTACCCACCCTGTGCTCTGCACAGAAATAAAACAATATCTATCATCTCCTCTCTAAACACTTATTTTTACAATGTGTTTTGGGAGATTTTGAAACTGACAACAGCTTGTGACTTAGGTAAAGTAAAACCCTTTATCTCAGAGTATTCCTAGCTGTCAGGTATGGAGGGAGAAGCTCCGCAGTGACAGGCCCTATGTGGATTTGTGGGATAGTGGGGGAAACCGGCAGTTGGACTGGCTAGACCCTGTACAGGGTACTAGAGACTGGGATGCATGTGCAAATTCCCACACTAACTTGAGGGTACTGGAGGTGTGGGTGAGAACTAGAGTTGAGAGGCCAGAGGGCCATTCTGTACACGTACCATTCACTCACTGTTGTAACATTTGCATCCATTACAGTATCATTTCTAGGATTCTTGTTCTCTAGGAGCAACACACTAGTCCCCACACTGAAGTGGCGGACTGCAGAGGATCCTTTTCTGATGAACCAGGGAGGGAAATTTCCTTGCATGTGAACCATCTGGTGCATAAGCACTGCACAGAGGACATACTGTACTGCAGTCTTAGATGGACCCTTACTCATCTTTCATTCTTTCCAAACCCTGATTTTTCACGTATCTGTACAAGCACTGTTAGTCCTCACATGCACCAATGGGGCAATGAACAAAAAAGCCTCAACTGTGGTCAGACCACCAGCCAAGGAAGAAGCAAACAAACCACTATGACTCAAATTTGAGAGAGCTATGTCAAACAGATGGCTATGGTAAACAGAAATTTCCAGATCTTGGTAAAATACACCCCTTCTTACAACACAGATGGAATCATGGGGAAATTTTTATGCTTGGTAATCGATCAAGACGTTTAACAAGAGATTTTATATGTGAAAACATCAGAAATTGGCAGCTGTAATGTCAGTGAAAATCATTTACAAAAGGGCTGATGAATATGATTTTAATCCCATATAAAATTGTGGTGAGAAAAAGTAAATTTCTGTTGGAGGCTCTCCACAGCAAACCTTTCGTTTTCGTTGATAAAAATCTTCCCAGAATAGCTTCTGGTCTCATTATGTTTTACAATTATGTGGAAAGGCATAGCAGGCCAACAGAGCACTGTGCTTGGTCCAGGTAGTCTTTCACATGAAAGGAAAACAGGAAATTAACATTGAGGAAAAAAATACATATATATATTGATAGTGATTGGATTTTCCTGATCCTTATAAACGTTCCACCATCGCGGAGGAGGAGGTGGTGACAAGTGAGCTATCCCCCACTGGCAGACTGCTACATTTCACAAGCAAGACCTAGCCCTGCTAAACCCTCTAATTTTGAAGGATAGCTTCTGTCTTGGTTTTATTTCTTTCCTTTAGGGGGATGGTAGTGTGTGATTGAAATTTCAGATGAGTTTTTGCAAAGCTAATGCAGAACTAAATATAGCTAGGAGAAGGTTTCAGAAATTTAGCTTTCAGTTTTGTCCTCCTTAGTTGGGAAATTGGATTTCCAAGGTAACATCTACACCACAGACCACAGAATAGCACGGATAAACCTATCTTGAACTAGGTGATCCAAGTACAAGAAGTAGTACAGCCATTGCAGCACAAAGTTCCCATAGACTGCTTTGCAGATGCCTGGCTTGGGTAGAGTGAAGCCAACAGTGACATCTCTCAGCTTCCCTATGGGCTGTGGGGTAAACACACTCCATATCAGTTCCTTCAGCTTCTTCTCCACTGTCCACCTTCTGCTTTTAGGAAGAGGTTGATGTGACTGATATAGAATATGTTTGCTAGTATGTGAATATAATACTACTCCTTTCTGTGCAAAGCTCGCTGGGGACCTCACACTGAAGTCTGAGGTCCCAGAAAGTGTCGTAATTACAGGATACAAAGACACAGCAGACAAGTTCCTTACTGCTGGGACCACTCCTACAACCATGTGGACAAACTTTTCACCTTAATTTTTTTTATATGAGAAGAAAACTCTGAGGAGATAAGACTGGAAATGGCAGTGATCTTTCGAATTATTAATTAAATTTTGTTCCAAGGGCACCAGAAAAAGAGTATCGGTAGGGTGTCTATGATTTGCTGACATATACAACAATTTGGAATAATGCACATTTTTATATAGACACTCACTTTGATCACAGCATGCTATCAAGGATTTTCATGCTGGGATCTGACCTCTTCTACATGAGAGCTCTGTGTTCCTAATAGCAAAACTACTTGTTAGTGGTGTTGGCTGACCTTGTGGGTGGAGCTGATGATTCTGCACATTGGTGGGTGGCAGTGCTGTCAAAAACCACACAGTCTTGTGTAAAGTTCTTTGACTCCAGGCACCTGTTTCCCTTGGATTTATTTCTTCATCTGTTTGTGCATAGTTTCAGCTTTTCTTTGTTCCTCATGTGCAGTGACTTTCCTGTGGAAAAGCAGAGCAGAAAAAAACATCTCTTTTATAATGCCCCAGCTAATTGTATTTGTTCTGTCCCTCTACAGTTCAGTGGTGACCATTTTAAAGCCCTACAACAAGCTGAAGTTTATCAGGTGGAACCGCATATGTTTCTCTTGTTACTTAAAAGCTTGTAACGGAAGTAAAGAGAGAGGGATGTGTAAAGCTGCATCTCAGAATTGGCCTTCTTCATAGTACACATCTGCAGGGAGTTTCTGTTTTCTGCTATCTTCTGTTCCCACACAGCACACGCAGCATTAGGACTAGTACTAGAAAGAGTACACTGTGACACGATTCACTGATAATTTATTACCCTTTGTTTTCTGCATTTATTTCATATCTGTTAAAACATGCATCTGGCCAAGCACTGTTGAGCAATGGACACTGCAAACTCCAGGCCTTTAGACGCAAAAAACAGATGCCACAAAAATGAGCATGTGCCTCAGAAAAGCAGAACGCAAGATCAAAGGTATCATCCATGTCCTCAGTCTGCATCAGCAGAGAAATGATGAAGTAAACCTGGGCACTTCTCCTGTTTCCAAAGTTGTAAGGAAGCAGTTTATAAAACAACTGAAGTTGCCTTTCTTCTATCTCCAAGTCTGAAAACTGGAGGATGGAACTGTGTGCTCCTGCCATGTGCACCTGGACCTGCCCAGAGTCCCCCAACAATAAATAGAATGAACACTCAGGCACAGCCTATTTCCCCACCTGCCACATGGGCTCTACTCCTTGGGAGCATGCTGTGTCTCCATCCCCTGCCAGTCTGGGGGCTCTCTGGGTGCCAGGAGTGAGGAAGGAGCTGCCTGGCCACCATGTGCAAAACAACACCCATTGGCAACTCCTTGCTGGCTACTGTGTGGCCAGCGGATGAAGTCATACAGTTGTCTGCAGCGAGGAGGATCTCCACATACCAGCCCAATTCTGGTCTGTGAACACATTTGCCTGGGGGCTGTTGTCACCAGCATGATTAAAGCGGGAAAAATGGAGAGAGACAAAATGTCTGTGGAAGACTTACTTGATGACAAGGAAAAAAGGAAAAACAAAGATCTTGATTAATGGTCTTGTGTTAGGCCAAGGGATAGATACACTGAAAACTGTTGTAATTCATTTCTGTTCGTTTCCCATTTTGATGCAGGTTCACTTTACTGGGGAAGGGCTTGATGGGTTTATGCCACATGCACGTGGGTGCTGTACCAACCGTGCCAAGAAAGTGATCTGACCTTCAAGGCTTTCTCAAGGGGATGTGCATGGGGATGAGAGTAGAGACTTGACAGACCTTGGGGTTGTGTCCATTTCAAACATAAAAGTTTACAGTTCCTTGTGTTCCTAAAGTGACTGTGGCCCAGGATGTGCAGACAACTCTGACACAGCAAAAGATACAATGAAAGCCACTTTGCAGTCACTGGCAACACATTCAGTCACCATATTGTGCCATCCACACTTTTCTTTCCCAGGCTTGTCATTAGCATGAAAAAAGGCATCTTCTCCACATCACCTCAGCAGTGAAAAAAATGTGGAGCTCTGTGCATCACTTGGGAAAACTTTCAACTCATCTATCCATAAGAAATAATGAGCCCTCCTTCAGAGAAGCTTTGCAAAAGGCCTTCTTCTCTGTCTGGGCTCTACTGCCTACCTGGATATTAGCTGTGATGAACAAGGTGCACTGTTTCATGTGTGAGAGTCACTGATTGCTGAAAGCAATGCTATTGAAATGTTCCATAGCCAAAACTTGGCTGGATAGCAAAGAAGTGACAATCTTTGTCACAAAACTTTGGCTTCATTCACAGACATCTGCTGAATACTCTTTTTGTTGGCCAAAAAGCATAGAGGTCTGGTGTTGCTAGCTGAAAAAAATGCCATTAGTTTTATTCAGAGATTTTGCATACACTTCTTCCTTTTTAAATGTTTGATCTGTTTTCCACGTAAGGAGACTGTGTTGTAACTTGGACATAAAGGGCAGATAGGCTCAGCCGTATTCAAAACTGTTTCTGAACTTTCCATTTGGTGGGAGGACTGACTTCTCCACTCCCGTGCCAGTGTCTGGGAGTCCTCTGCTGCTCAGATTAGCATAGGAGATGGTGGTATTAGCTTTACAGTGAATAGATGAGCCCTCAAAATCCTCTTCTTGCAATAGTATGTCAACAATATATTGAGGGCCTATTTCACTAATTGATTCCAACTCTGGAAGACATCCAGTCAATTTATGAAAAGAATATTTCACGGCTTTTGCTTTTAAAAAATCTGCAAGAGGCCTGGATGCCCAGAAGAACAGATGCTGAGGCTCACCAGTTGCTTGAAAGCAAGGATCTGCAGCTGGCAAGCGGAGCTGTGAGAAGTTAACATATTGGAAAAAACAACACATTTTCCATGTAAAGCTGCTGTCTTAAATAGAACACGGCTGGACAAATTTTTTAAGCATTAAATATTGTTCAAATTCTATTTCATGTCCCAGAGAAGAGGAAGTATACAAGTTTAACACTTGAAAGAAGGAGGAGATGGAATTGATGGCCTGTGGTCTGACTATAAGGAGTCCTCCATACCATGTCAATCACAAGTGTTGTACTGAGCATGCACTATTCAGCATTTCATCTGGCAGGTGTGAGACCAGCTGAACCATGGCATGCTCATTTCAATGTGCTGAGCCATCTATCTCAGTTATTCTTGGTGCAGAGTATGTGACCTCACATCCCCTGTGCACCCCCAAGTTACATTAAGCTGTTCTTGTACTCTTTAGATGCCTGTCATTTTTTTGCCAAGCCAATGACACTGTCAAGCTGGAGGAAGTCAGAGCATCTGGAGGATGGCTTCCATAAGGAGGAGTGCCATGTATACAAATGGAGGCTATCTGACATGGCTTTGCCAGGCATATGGGTATATGGGAGCCCCCGTCCCCAAGAGGGCCCAGGAGCAGCAGCAGTTCCTGGTCCCAGTTAAACAGTTTAAGAAGGAGCATGAGCCGCCACGGAGAGCATGAGAAGGAAGCTGCTTGCTGTTCCCAAACCTGCCTACTTGGTGGCTCTTGAAGCTTGAGCTGTTGCCTACTTTGGGCACAAGTCCTCCTGGCTTTGCCGTTCCAGCACGCACAGTGTCCCATTGCCAGAGGAGAGCCTTGCTCCTTTGATGGGGCTGCCTTTAGCGTGGCTCACAGCAGCCTGCAGCCTCTCCATAGATGAAAGGCCTGACAGCTCTTCAGTCTGACAGCTCATTTTCCCATGGTTTTAATGAAGCCTGTAATTGTTTTGGACTACAGCAGTTAATTTTGGACTATAAAAGCAGCCAGTAATTGGACAGGAAAATAAAGGTTCTTTATATCGCTTGCCAAACTGACCCCCTTTCTTGGGCACCCTCTCTTCTCCTACAGAGTCTTCATTGCAGCTTCCTTCTCTGTCTGCTCCCCTCTCTGGCTCCAGACTTCTCCTCGTCCTCCTGCACGGGTCCACACAGCTCTCCCTTCCCTTGCCTCCCCCTGTGGCTCCCCCTCACCTCAGCAGGTGTTGTTGCCATGGAGCTGAAGCACCCACTGCTGGGGCAGGCAGATGCAGGCCCTTGGCATAGCTGTGCTACCCGGCACAGTGCCAATGAGGCCTGATCTCTTCTCAGCACAGCTAGTGCACACAGACCACTGTCCTGCCTATGTCATGGCCTGTCATCAACTTCACTGAGGATAGCATGACCAGATTTGATCCGTGCCTGCTTCATGGTCATTTTCCAAATGTCCCCGTGTACAGTAACATGACTTCTTCCACTTCTCCACACAAGAATGTTATGTTGGCCACGTTTGATTATGGGCCAGTAATTATCCCAGCAAGAATCCCATGGATTAGAGACATGGGCCTGGATTCCTTGCTAACAAAGGCTGCTTGTTTTACAGAGGTGCTTCAGCATGAAGACAGTATCGAGCTCTTAACGCTGAGAAGTAACTTGTTTCTGGATAAGCCTTACTTTTTCCTGTGAACTGTATGCTCATAGCTCCCAAGCAGACAGGAAAGTTTGGACTCAAGGAGTGGAATTTTATGCTCCAAGAAGAGAAATGAATTTCTAGAGGCACATGACACTGGATCACACAAGCAAAGAGTAAGGCATTAATTTCTATTTTAAAAATGTGCTGTTAGAAATTGCTTTCCTAGCAACAAAGCACCTTTGTTCGCCAAGTCCTGAACCTTAACAACACCAGATTTTTGCTAATTCCATCTGTTTCTGTTCCAGACGAGAGTCACTAAATGAATTAACAGCAAGCAATAGGCCGGCTTCAAGGATTTAATAAAGAGTGTAATATCATTGCCATGTAACCTGTCATCCTTATAAAAAAATTAATTACAGCAGCTTTCTCAAAGCTTCTGGATCATGTGGAAGAAGCATGCAGAGGGGGAACACTGGCATGAAGTGTTAATTACATTATGTTGCTCATGTTGGACTTGATGCATTTACAAACCTCAGTTTTTAGGTATTCCTCCAAAGTCTTGGCCAATGTAAGCAGAAGCAGGATGGCTAGATGCACAGAAGAAAAGCTTTTCTTCTCTTTGTATAATGCTTCTTTAAGTAACTTTGGATCTCTGCTGGTTACACATGCTGTGTCCCAGAAGAGACTGGGATAGGGTTTCTAAAGCCTGCAGAACAGTGTGGTGCTGGAAACAGCTTCAGCCATGGGTGCGGGGACAAAGCCTGCCTCAGAGGGAGCTCCCTGCAGCAGAGGGGAATTGAATCTAACCAGAAACAATTCATGTTTCCTCTGGAAACTCCTTCAATCTTCTCCCTCTTTCAATTGTTAATTCCAAGTAACAGCAAGCAGCTTCCTTCTCATGCTCCCTGTGGCGGCTCATGCTCCTTCTTAAACTGCTAAACATATTGCTCTGAAAAGTAATGGGGACAGAATGGGAAGTCACTTAGTAGTGAAAATTTTAATATTGGCCCAGCACACTCTAATCTAAAGCCTTGCTGCATATTCTGGTTCCTCCTTTCAAATTTCCTGTCTGCTAGATGGCTTCTGACTCACAGAGGCCTAATGAGGCATATGCTGCAAAGAGTTGTGGAGAAAAGTGCTAAGTCTAGGGATAGATACACTGAGGACAGCAAGGATCTCTTCCTAGAGCTGCTCTTTCCAGCTGCAGATTTTCCTCCTTGTAGTAAACCCATAGGAGCAGAGGCACTCTTGCTAAGGAACCTCTCGGAAACCTAGATTGGGTCACAGCACAAAGCACTTCTCCCCCGGGGTCTTCTGGCAGTGAGCCACATGGGGCTGACAGCACTGCAACATGCTGCTGGGCAGCTCTCTGTCAGCGCTGTGCAGCCAGATAGGAGGGGCAGGCAGTCTCTGAGCACTTGCAGAGCTAGGGAAGGAAGCGCATGCCTGTGGAATCTCCAGAGGAGCAGATTTCACTGATGTTATAAATTATAACCTTATGTTTGTTATCGTTGTTTATTTCCTTTTAATAGACAGACTACAGGGTGATACTAAGCTGTAGCAGGAAATTATTATGAACATAATAAGCCTAAGTTTGCAAGTGTCAACTTGGCAGAAGCAGGTTCAAATGCTCCTCCTTCCCTCTGCCCCATCATTCCCAGTCAAGAAGAACTAGGAATTATTTGTAAGAAAATGTCATATGTCAGGGTATGATTTTCAAATGTTCGCACATTAAATAAAGTGAAGATCTTTAATAATGCCAATGTTAAGAGGTGTCTTTTTCCATAGGAAGGCATGGTCTTTGATTGATTTATTTATTTATATTTAGAATTTACATTTAGTCATATACACAGCTGCAAATGTCAAAAGTCATGTGCCTGCATGACCAAACATTGGTTGTGACAAAATAATTGTTAAATGCTTCTTACCCAGCATAAATAGACTGCAACTGGCATAGTAAAATAACCCCTTTTAATTTTATTCCAGACAAAACTCAGTTTATCCATACTGCTGCCCATCATATGGACAGCAATGATTCTTAAAGTATATTTCCAGAGAAACAAAGCAAGCAGCTGGGTATAAGGAAATTGATTCATATGTTCTCCATACAGTTAAACATATGCTCACTTCGCAGACTGGACAAACTCTTCCCTTTTCCCCTAGCAGGCCAGGAGTGATTCACCTACCTGGGTGCTCACAGCTGCGTGGTGCGGAGCCCTGTCACCTGGGGTGAAGCAAAGTCACTCCCTTCTCCTGCATGGTGTGAAGGCCGACCAGGGGCATAGATATAAACAAGTATTTCTGAAGGAGAGAGGAATAGGAACAATTTTGGAGAAAATAAGTTGTGATGCTGAACACTCGGGTCCCTCTCTGTGGATGTACTAAAATAAAATGGCAAAGCTCAGTGGCAGAGGGTCTATATTAAGTGGTCTTAATGACAAAAGCACTAGCATGCTCCTTTTGTGGCCAAAGGCCAAACTGGTTTTTGAAGATAGGTGGACAACCAAGTGTCTTTATGCAGTGCTGTGCTGAACTTCTGAGCTTGCTCAGCAAGACCTGGCAGCCCTACTCTGCACAGTATTCACCTAGCATGATTTCTCTGACTTCAGCAAAGAATATCACTGTGTTTTGGTCCTGCTCTGACACCCAAAGCTCTTCTACAGTTATTTGAAGTGCAATGGACTGTGATCATTTTCACTCACATTTCAAGTAGATGAAAAGCTTTGTCTGCAGAGTTGGTCCAAAGTACCTTAATTCTTTCTGCCGCAGCCTATTTCACAAACAGTGCATGAGAATATTGAATAGAACACGTGATGGAGATAGAGGTCAAATGAATTAAAGGAATCCAATCTAAATTTATTTCCCATCTAAACTGTTCAGTTTAGGTTCTTCTCCAAGTAGGGAAGTAAGATGGGCCATAGGTCACTTTAAGGGGCAGCAGCTTGTTATGATTAAACATGCAGCATACAGCATACCAAGCATACATAGTGCACTGCATCGTGCAGGTGAACAAAGCTGCTCCACTAAGAAATTCCAGCTTCACTGAATGGACAACTCCTCCAGGTATGAGAAGGGCCTCTAGTCTGGATCCAAAAGGGATTTAGGCAGAGTCACATATGGGCTAAAAATAACGCAGAATCACATGTGTGTATTAAGCGGTATTTAATTTTTATGAGTAATGTCACCTATTCTGAACATTGTCCTGCACTACTGACCTGACAACCATCCCATCTCTCTAGCATTTATTAGAGTTTAGGCACCTGAGATAACTTTCTTGGTCTTTCCCAAATGTGTTTCCTGCTTTTTTTTTTTTTCCTCAGAGGTTTCGTATGTGTTTTATAAAGCTGTTTCTAAGAAGTAATTCTTTCCCGTATTTTTTCCTGCTCTGTATCAGTACATACTGATTAATACCAGCCTCCACAAGCTCCCAGCTTCTGAGTCACTTTATAGTCCACGTGCAAAACTCCATACCAGCTCCGTTAATAGAGTGTATGTTATTGTCTTGTGAGGTGGTTCCCAGTAGGTTATAGGCAAGTCTTTGCACTTCAGAGTATGAAGTCTTCATACGCATCCTTTTAATTGCACATTGTGGTACACAGCAGAGATCGTTCAAGGCTGCTCATTTTCAGCCACGTGGCATTGCAAGCATAAATTTTTCATTTACTCCCATCTGTTTTCAAAACTGTTTTTTCTGGAAAAGTGATAGGGATTTTAATGAAGCCTGCAAAAGGTCAAAAAACAACCTCTCTAATTGAATGCACTCTTGGGAATTCATTTGGAAATAATAATGCTCATTTTCTGTCTCTGGCTGGCTGCCAGTGTCGAACCACAGAGTTAGAGCAGCCCAGCTAAAATAAGCCAGCTTCTGTATTGGGTCCAGCCACAGTCATCTCTAAACATTTCCATTTGCCGATACCAGAAAGATAACGGAGGGAAAGGGTGCAGCTGGGGTGGAACATAAAGATACGCTGGAGGTGGCTTAGATGGGTATTAGAAATGCCTTCCTTTTGATGATAATCCCGTGCTGTCCTTATGTGAAGAACCACAGAGAGAAAGGAAAGGGCAAAAGGCAGTTGTTTCAAAAGAAAGCTGTGCAACTTACTCCCCTGTCCAGGACACACAGGGTTTGGCTTTTCTTCTAAGTGTCCTTTTTGGTGCCATCTTGCAAAAAATCACAGAGTCTGGTGGAGACAAGCATGTGGGGCTCCCAAAATTAAGGTAAGTGGATGGCAAACAGCACGCAGGAACCACCGTCTCTATTGCTGGTGGGCCTTGGCTGGGCAGGAGCAGAGGCACTGCTGCAGTCTCAAAAGGCAGGGGATGCCTGTGGCACCACAACCAATCCATGCTGGCCAAGTTTGCCAAGAAGCTGTGTTAGTATCTCCCACAACAGCTTAGTTAACAGTTACTCTTAAGATTGACACATCCCATGCAGTCTCTTCAAAACCATTCTTTCAGCATCTTTGTGTGGCTCCAGCCAGCAACAGCTATAGAAGCCCATCCTCAGCACTGAGCTGAGAACTATACATAATGATTGTTTGTCGCCTTCTGACAAGTCCCTTTACACATCCAGTCAGCCTCAGACGCATCCCTGGAGGGATAGGCCTTTTGAAGTGTTGTGCTGGCAGACCAGGAAAGAAATGCCATCAAATTAGATAATTTTAGGTTGCTGCCAAACTTTTTGTTTATTTGAAAAACTTAAGTATGAATGAATGCGCAAGCATCCTCATATAGCAAAATGGATTGTATAGGAGTATTTGAGACTTTCCATTTTCTAGGGAGAACTTATTTTTAACAAGTGAGATTGACCTGATATGCTTTCCTTCAGTTAGTTTGTTCTCATTTTTAAAAGGCCTCTTGAGAATTTTGCTAATGAAGAAAAACAGAGGATTAATACTAAAGGGCTGTCTTAGTTTCAGCTGGGATGGAGTTGTTTTTCTTCACAGATCCATAAGATTCTAAGGCATAAATGAGTTTTTTGTTAATTGTAGGAATACAGAGATTTATAATGCTTCTAAAGGCTGTTTTCTTGCACTGTGAACATAAATACTTACTTGAATGTGCTCAGGAAACACCATTCTCCTAGAGTGTAGTGCAGCATTTGAAAGCCCTTAATTTAGCCAGGCACCATGTTGCATGCAGGAAATCGTGCTATTTGTAGCATTTGTTTTGGGGTTAATTAGTTCCCAGCTTCTGTGGCTGGTGTTGACTGAGTTGTCCCAGAAGGGCTCTCACAAGGGCTGTGATCTGCAGTAGGGCCCTGCTCAAATAGATATGACAGGAGGATTGTGTGAAGGAGAATTAAAAAGTGCACATGTAACATGAATTGTCTGCCTATGCAATCATAGGGGAGACTGGAAATGTTGTATTTTACAACAAAACCTAGCTATACATTTTGTAAATTTTATAGCTCTTGATCTTCAAGAGACATGTCTCCTGAAGTAAACCATAGGAACACAGGGCTGGAAGAGTCCCCATTCATGTCTGGTTCAGAACTTTGAGACCAGATCTGAAAGACGCTTGTCACATTGCTTTTCAGAGCTTCTTGTGGAGGGGAATCCATCGCCTTTCCTTCCCTGAAAGCAGTATTTCCCCATCCCAGAAGTCACAGTCTTCCCTCATATTGATCTGAAACTTCCTTTGCTGCAAATTTCTTCTTGTCCTCCACTTTCAACTATGAAGGAAACTGGTAAAAGAGGAATGAGAAGTGCTGCAAGCACAGACATAAAAAGGAAAATAGTCAGCCAGACAGGAATGTTATAGAGAAAGGTCAAACAGCTATGTGCAAACAAACAAACTAACTAACTAAAAAAAAAAAAAAAAAGAAAAAAAAGAGAGAGAAAATAGTACATTTTTGGTACCATCTCTCTGATTTATTAAAATAATTCAATTTGATGTCTGTTCTCTCCTGTCTTCCCGTCTTGCAAATAAGTTTTACAGGAGTTTTCTCTATGCTCAGATTCAAACTGCACGTAAGAGAAAGATATGGAGCAGACCTCTGGATTTTGCAGGACATTTCTGCGGAGGTGGACATCATGACACAGATAAATGTTGCTTGCACGTGGTTAGACATCCAGGTGTGAGTGGTTCCACTGGGACAGTTTTGATTGGTTTTGCATAAGAAAATTGGACTAGAGAATGACAAGAACTCAAGCTTTATTCTCCAGGAGAATTACCCCTTCAGTGGAAGAAGACAGATTAGTCTGAGGCAGCCAGGTCTTGATAACATCATGCTGATGGTTTTTATCACTTCACTGTTTTAAGCTGTTTTAATTGTTTTGTTAACAGCCTAGGCACCATGGGCATCATGCTGATGCCTGAGTTATTTAAAGAGCACAGAAGTATCTGTTGTCTTTTGATTAAGGGGTCTGAGTGCTCTGTGGCTAAAACCACAGATGCTGGTGAAGCACCTGTCAAAAGGGCAGGAGGGGACAGAGTGATGCATGCACCACAAAAATAATAAAAAACAGATCCTGGTTGCTTCATCACTTCAAGAGAAGAAGATCAGAGAGTATCATGACACATTCTTGTGTGATATCCCAAGCTTACTGTAAGTGTCCTTCCAAACCAAGCACTTCTCTCCAGAAGGATGCTGGTTTGGACGATGTCTAGTAGTAAACACAATTTTCAGTGCCACAGATGACATGTGCTCTGAGTCACTCCAGCACAGCATATTTAGCCAGCTCACCACAAAAGCCATTTCACTGTACGTCTTGCTCAATGGGGAGGCTTGGCTTGCTCATGGTCCCTAAGATGGTGGAGCACAGGGCTGAGGAACAGCAGAGCTGCTAGGGGCTAGGCTGCTGCCCCTCGCCACCTCAGATCAGTACCTCTTGGGACCCACCAGACTCATGGGGACTGTTCTCCCTCTCCAGCTCTGAAAATATGTAAGCGACCTGTAATGATTTATTATGCCATGTGACATAAAGGTATCTTGGTCCTCGTAATTTCCCTGTTTTTATGCTCTCCTTAAACTTGCTGGACTCTCTGCCAGAAGCAGTTTGGACTGCTGTGGGCTTCTAGGTGGAAAATACTTGCAAAACTTGCAGTTTGCTGAGCTTAGACAGCAGTGTGAATTTAAATGTCTGGATGGCCTTTGATTTGGCCCTGACTTTGCTAGGGTTTTCAGGCTGCCAGCACCTTGGCAAAGCTTTCAGAAAATGAAGAACAGTAACTTCTAATAATTTACATCCAGACTTCTCAAAATGACTCAGCCCACTACCATCATGGGTGTGGAGAGAATGGGAAGGAGACTTAGACAAAATAAAATAAAATAAAAACAAAGCAAAATAAAAAAAATATATATATATGTCTCTAGGCAAAGTGTCAAGATCTGCTATTGGAGACTACTAAATGTGTCTCAGCAGAGTTCGCCAGGATTTGCTCCAAATTTGTACATCTTCTGATGTAAACTGACCCAGGCTCTTTCTCACAGAATTGCTGAAATGAAAACTTCCAAAATAAAATTGCTAATATTTCAAACAGAAATTTTAGTAATGGTCACTCCTAATTACTTAGTTTTAAAGTAGCTGGAGACCCAATTTATACTCAAATATTGGCATATAAATTCTCTGGAATAACTGTAGTGGGAGAGTCCTGCCTCTCTATGATTCTGCTAACAATGTCTTTAAACATGAGCTACCTTCTTCCTGAAACAACTTGTCGAATAGGCAGGTTCTGGGCCAAGTCCTTCACTTACTCATTATTAAGTGTCCCACTAACTTTAGTGGGTTGGAATGGGCACAGTTCTGTCCCCTAAAAACCAAATTAAACTCTTATTTTCAAAACACAGACTTGCAAGGACAGAGAAATCCAAGCCTGCGGTACTGGTAATTCTAGGAACTTGAAGTAAAGAAAGCCAAGAAAACCATCCAAAAGTCCTATCTGAATATTTGCAGGCCTTAGTAGCGCCGCATATAAGTCAAAAATAAATGTTTAAAGAAGACTAAGTAACCAGGACAGCAGATTTCAACATGAAACTTACATAGTCCTTAAAGGCAGTATTTAACAATGCTCAACAGTTTGTTTTGTAGGTCATGAGGTCCTGAAACTTGTGTCATTGCCAAAAAGCTGTTTCATGGAGGTTGTGGTGACACGGGGGTCAGCCTCTTCTCCCAGGTAACTAGCAATGGGACAAGATGGAACAGCCTCAAGTTGCACCAGGAGAGATTCAGGTTGGATATTAGGAAAAATTTCTTCTTCAAGAGTCATCAGGCACTAAAATGTGCTGCTCAGGGAGGTGGTTGAGTCCCTGGAGGTGTTCTAGAAATGTGTGGATGTGGTACTAAGGAACATAATTTAGTGGGCAGTATTGGTGGTAGGTGGATGGTTGGACTAGATGATCTTAGAGATCTTTTCCAACCTTAATGATTCTACGATTCTATGTTTGTGAGTAAACTGGAACAACATAAAATAACACTATAAAAATCTGGGTGAGGTTTTCAAAAATACTTGAACTGAATCTATCTCAGTTTGTTCCTGAACTGTATCACATCTCAACATAAGAAGAGTCACAGACAGACAAGGCTTTTGAAAAATCCTTTATCTTTTCTCCAGTATTTGTTTTCAATGCTCCTATTTAAGGAAATAACATGCTTTCTTGCCTTCAGACTGTAAAATTATGTATTTCAATCATAATTATTGAAAGCAAGTCTAGTTATACTGACAATAAAGGCTGATCTTGTACTACAAAAGCAGGTGAGATCTGCATGAGAAAAAAACAGCCAGAAAGGATGACAATTACGTAACACTTCACTGAAATGCATAGCACAATTTCTGAAACATAGCTGGGGCTCATTCATACTGCAAGGTCATAATGGCTTCATAACCAAGTTCCTTCAGCTTCTGCTTGTGGTACTTAAAAGGGCCAGAAAGACAAGTGTGTGCTTCATAAAAGCTTTCAATACAAGGTCCATTACTCAAAGAATGACAGGTAGCATGTGTTGTTGACAAAAGTATGGCAAATTAAGCAGAAACCAGAACCGAGTGAAGAATTTTGCAAACCTTTTGGTTAATCCTTAAATGTATTATGGTTTATTTATGTTTGCAAATATTACAGTCACTAATCTGAAGAGGAAAGGGACAGATCCTCTATTTTTGACAGCATTTGCTGCAAGACAGTGGTGAATGATCATATAAATGTGGAATTTTCAATAAGCATTATGCTGAAGCTGCTTCTGTAGACATTCAGATGTGGCTGAAAATACAAGCAACAAAATATGGCTTATACTAACTAATCATGTAGCTCAAATATGTGAACAAATAGTTGTGGTGAACAGCTTGTGAGCCAGTCACAGACAGATGTTTACTGGTGGAAAACATGCAGCTAATAGTAAATATTTTGGGAGAAGCCATGATCTGTTTGCAGGCAATTTCTGGCATTAAGGTACTATTTTCATAACTAAACTGTTTAGTCTGAATTGATTTCCAACTCTAATTGAATCTAAATGAAGAACTAGCTTCTTTTATAAAGCTCCAACACATATGCCTTTCCTTGATGTGCTTCTGACTATGCTTGAATTTATCCAGCATCGTCTTTACTCAAAGGTGTGGCAAGCATGCTATTTTTCTTGACCCTTCCTGCTGTTTGACAGCTTCTTGGTGAAGTCTCTTAAAACTTAAGAAAGAAGGAAATCATAAGAGCATGAAATTGCAGCACATCCAAAAAATGCTAATGATATCATATAGATCTGCCATATCAAGGGAATTCAGAGCTGGTTGCAAAGTAGGTACTGAGATTAAGAAGGAGTATCCTCACCTGGTGCCTCTGCATGGAAGATTTACCCTAATGAGACCTTCTCTGAGTCAAAGCAGGCTGCAACAGTTGCTCTGCACAGGTTAGATCACTCAGCCAAGGTAGGCATCAGGGTGTTGAATGACTGCAAAATCACTGTAAGCCAAAAAATATAACTGACAAGAGCCTTGGTGTAGGTGGGCAGAAGGACTCTGGTTTATTTATGCTGCCACAGTTTATGGCAATCTTTGAAATAAAAGCATTTTAAAAGCTCTGCCCCCAAAGAATAATGGCATTCTAAGTATGGGTTAAGCCTCAAACTCAGGTGAGAGAAGAGAACACCAATCTCAATTGCAGTTTTGGATATGCCTTGAAGAAAGTGCACGATGTAAACTCTGCTGTCCTTTTCACAGGGGTATGAACAGCACACACACTACTTGACTCCTTGCATCTCAAGGCTCAAGCAAATCTCAGCCCACCACATGGTGTTCTTCATCAGGAAAATCCAAAAGGATTCTATGTGGGTCTGCCCATAGGCAACTGCCAGGCCAGGACAAAATGAGTCGGTGTCCATTCCTTCTTGTCCGTGTTTTCATGCAAGAGAAGCTCAGGTTAGATGGGAGAAAAATTCTGCACTCTCAAGACAGTTAAGGCCACTGCCTAGAAAATGGAGCTACTGAAGGTTCAGATCAGCTGGTTCTGGCAGCCAAATGAGTAGTGTTGGTGGACTAACTATTGTGGCTGCTCACCCTTGTGATTTTTCAGGCACTTGAGAACAGCTGGATCTGTCTGTAAGGGAAATGCGACACGCTGTCTCTTGATTTTATTGTTGTTTTTGGCAACATGGAAATATCTTCAGAATGCTCCATTACCCAATACCAGAAGACACGCAGTCTTCTAATACAGATTATAGTTTCAGCTTGTATCTCATACTGTAATGAGCAAGACAGATTTGAAAAATATGGCATTTAATGGCAGTTTAACTGCATATACAGTCTTTGGAAAGCATCAACAGTTAAAGAGAAAACCAATATTGGTACTCAAATATCCCTAAAACCACAGAGTCTGTGACTGGAGCCAAGAAATAAAGCCAGCATTCCTGCTCTAAGAGGATTAAAGCAGAAGTCATTCGGGAATCAGGGGTGTTGACCAGGCTTTACAAACTGTTGGAATGATAGGGTGTGTTGGAATAGTCATGGACAAGCTAATGTCTCATAAAGTAAGAACTAGTTGGTGCTTGTTGGATGAGTTTGTTACTGAAATGCTGGAAATGTCTTTGTCTTGTGTTTTTGTAGGCAAGCCAGACGCAGTAAATTAGGTAGGTTAGCTGGGGTGCCGATCTCAGAATAAAGTTTTCCTTTGTGCTAACTTTATTCAGGTTTTCTACTGTGCTAATGATGACAAATATCAGAGGTCTCAGGTGGCTAGAAGAACGGAGATAGACTTCCACAAGTGTTTCTCTCAACTCCACACTGGAAAATGAATGTAGGAAGCAGAAAGAGCAGTCACAGCTTTAGTGCAGTATCCAATGACATTTCTTCAATACGCAGTCCCATGGCAGCAAGGAATGCTGGCCTTGATCTCCTTTAGAAGATGATCCAAAAAAATGCAGACCAGTAAAACAGTCTTGAAGGCTCAAAAAGCTGGAGGCAAGGAAAAGAAAAACCATCACACATAGTATTTTTGAAAAAGGATTTCAAAATAAGTCAGATAAATGAACCTAAGTGACTATTTCTGGGTCCAAGCCTTGGCTGCACAGCAGGCTCAGATAAGCCACCTGTCAGTGGGAGAATTGGTGACTGAAAGGGGTCAAATTCCTTCAGAGGAGCTGCAGTGGTTCTGGTTCAGAGGGTAACGCACTGAGTGGGTGACATTGAAGCCTCTGCTCCCCAAGCACTTCTGGGTGAAGACAAAAGCCTAAACTTCCCAGGCAGAAACAGTGACTGAAGGAAAGTCCAAGCAGAAATTCCTGTGGGAAGGCTGTCGTCCATAATGGATGTTGGTTACGATCTCAGGCACAAACGCCCTTCAGTCAAATCCTGTTAAAGTGCTGCTGACCTGCATCCCTAGAGAGGCCCAGCAGCTCTCTGTGCAGAGAGCTGGCTCCATCAGTCCCCAGTCAGACATCTCCATGCCTACAGGTTTGTGTAGCCACTGAAACACAGCCATGACCCAGAACCAGGGGCCTGGCTAATTCAAGAGCAGGCTGTTGGCAGCTTGGAGAGTGTGAGTGGAACACCAGCACTTGGAAAACTGATCAGTGTTTTCCAGCTTGTCCATGACTCCCTGAGAGGAATGCTCCCCAAGCAAAACTGTGAGGCTGGATGTATTGTAAATGATATAAAATAATTGTGAGATTGAAGAGCCAGGACAAAAATATAACTGCACAAAGCTCTTGCCCAGACAGCTGGAAGTGTGCACGCATGTTAGAGAACTTCATCTTTTTTTACAGCTCCAGCACCTGCTTCCTCCCCAGCTGGGCAGGGAGAGGAGAAGGAGGGCTGAGCAGAGCTCAGGTACAGTCTGTCCCCAGAAGGTATTTTTGGAGACTATGCATCCTCAGGGAGTGCTGCAGATCCTGTACTCCGAGTGCGCCTTCCCGCTTGGCACCAGACTTCCCCATTAGGTTGAGTGACAGGAGCTGTGCTGCCAAAAGGAGATAGTTTAATTACTGCTTCCCGTCCTCCTCCCTTATGAAGTGGCTGTAAAACTGCTCACTGCTGAGACTGAGCTGCCCAAGGAATTGAGTTAGTGAAATATTTAAGAGGGCTATTTACTTAGGCACCAAATCCACACTCTTCCTTTGTAGTTGTCTGCACAGCCATCAAGTGTTTCCACAGCAAATAATATGATTTATTAGGACTGCACTCTCAACCACCTCCACGGACCAAGTCACGGAACAGGATACCAGAGGAGCTGGTTCAAATCAAGGGACAGCAAACTGAGGCCTCCCCAGACTGGAAAGAGCTTGCACCTGGCTTTCTGGACTCCATCATTCTTGAACAAAACAGTCTGCATGGAATCTTCAAGGGTGGGACAAGATGGAGTTATTTAGTAGGGAAGCAAGGAAGTCAGCTTGCATGTACTTGCTCAGTGTGCTAGCTTGATCATAGCATCTCTGGAAACTTTTGTCTCGGTAAAAAGCCAGTTCAATTTTTGCAAGATGGAAATTCCCTTGCACTCTCTGCCAGCACATGGTATATGAAGCTGCTGGTAGCCAATAGTCAGGTGAACTCCACAGCAAGGATGTGGCTGTGATGAATAGACAAAAGAAGAGGCAGATGGGAACAGACAGCATGTGATGCTCAGAACACCAGGAAGGCTGATTTTCAAGATCAAAAAAAAAAAAAAATTGAAAGCATGAATGCAATGAAAGCAATACTTGATTCCAGTTGCAGAGCTGATATTTGAGAAGGGTGATCAGTTTAAAGAAAATGAAAGGAAAGCTCTTTTGGAAAGCTGTTTTCTATATACAGTCAGCAAGACAGGGAAATAAATGAGACATTGATACTTGCAGAAACACTTGAAACACCTTAGAAGAGCAAATAGGAGCACAGGAGTATTGTGACTTGAAACAGAATTCAGTATCAGAATATGTTAAAATACTGACTTTTTTTTTTTTAACCTGAAAGAAAGAAATGAAAATGGATCACAAGTTCAGAAATTATAATTATAGTCTGGCTGCCATCTCTGTGTGTATTTTCGTATATTTGGGGGTATTAAGTCTTCCATCTTCAGAAGCTGGGTCATATGTGGGAGTGGGACTACAGCATCCAGGGTGAGAATAAATCTAGCCTATATAAGTCTTCCAAATGGCAAGGAGAATCCCAACAACAATGATTATGTTGCACATAAGGCCACAGACCCGACCTGGAGAAATCCATGAGGCAAGACAGAGATACACCAAGCTTACAGAGCCTGAGGGAGACAGTCTGTGTTCCTGGAGACCGAGGAAGAAATAGTGACCTTCCCTTAGAGAAAGGGATAAACAAGACTGAGGGAATGACAAACTGAACAGCATAATTTTAGTTATCCAGAGAAGGATCTGAATGAAAATCATCAAATAGTTTATGTTCAGATTCCTAGAAGATGAAAAGAGCTGAAGAACAATTAACTCAGATAACTCAGTGGCAAATCATTTCATCCCTTTGCCTCATCAAAGATGAAGAATCAGGGAGAAGCAGAGATGTAATACATCTTTACTTTGCGAAGTTTTGTCCCAGTATTTTGCAAATTGTCCTAATAAGAGAATTTGGGAAGGAGAAACAAAGTGGATACAAAACCAGCTAGGAAACTGAATAAAAGAGTACAGAAGCAGCATTGCATCGGAAGTTGGGTACCGAGTTGGACTCTTGGCGACAGCACTATTCACTGTTTCAGTGACTGTGAAGATGAAATAAAGAGTATGCTTATTAAATTGGATTTGGTGCCAAATTTCCCAAATGCTGAAAGAGAGGGTGAGAGTTCAAAATGATTTTGACAAGCTGAAGCAGAGGTCTGAAATGATGTGGGAAAAACTCAGCAAACAAAGTGCAAAGTGCCATGCTTGGATAGGAAAAAAATGTCTGGTTCAACACAAGATGTAATAATTTGGCAAGAGTGTAGGTCTTCAGAAGAAGACCTGGGGATTAGACATGGTGATAGACTGAATCAACAGTGTCAGACAGTTGCAGAAAAAAAATAGATATTTTATTGGGACGAATAGTCAGAATTGTTGTAAGGCATGCAGAATTGAGGAAGGTTAAAAGAAAGGCAGGAGTCTTGTCAGAGGAAAAAACTGAGAGGAAAAATAATAACTGTATCCAGACATCTGAAACTGCATAGAGGAAGAGAATTTGCTCCTCCTAGTAGGATTGTGAATACTGAAGGAAACTGAAGGACAAGAGGTTTGAGGTTAGTTAGACATTAGGAAATGTTTTCTCAACAAAGGCCAGCAGACACTGAAACGGATTCTCGAGGAGGGCTGTGAAATCTCCAGAACGATGAGAGGCCAGAAGTAGATAGAGTTGATCCTGCCCTTAGCAAAGGAGATGGATACATGGTTTTACAGAAATGCTTTTTCAGCTTCATTTTACATTCCTCAGGAACCAATGAAACAATGATGCAAAACAGTGGCAAAAGCAACTATCCAAGCTGTAGCGCTGCAGATACAGTGTGAGATAGCTACAGGCTCCAAACTGTGGAACATGTGAAACCAAAGCCAGCAGTAGTAACGTGAAGATGAAAAGCGCACAATCCTGGCAAGATTCTCTGAAGGGCAATGTTGGTAGGACTTCAGGGCCTGCAGGCAGTGGTGCAGCCCACAGCCCTGACCCAGGCAGCACATGCAGCCCACCTCCTGCCTCAGTGCCTAAGGAGTGTCTGAGAGTGCCCTGTCCTCAGTCTGCCCCAGCCTCCCTGCAGCCCACATAATGATCCTGTCACTGACAGATGTTTCTGGCCGCTATTCACCTTTCCAGTTTCCCTCTGAATACAGACCTAGCTGAAATTGTAGCTCATATCCCCTAGATATAAAGTTAAAGGTAACATCTCATGAAGAACCCAGGACCAACCCAGGGGAGCTCAGGTGCATGTAATGCACCTGAGAGACCAGAAGGGGTGGAGCCAGGGTCCACCCCTTCCTAGGCCTCATTTAAGGGTTGGCAGTGGAGGCAAGGGTATTTTTCTAGAGATCCTTGCTTACCTGTGGCCTTTTGAAGGTAGGCAGCTTTTTTCCTTTATTCCTGTGCCCACAGCTGTTGCATTTGAGAAAGTCCTCACTTGCTGCAGCCTAGAACCTCGCTGCTCTGCTGTCTTTGCTACGCTTTCTATTGCATTATGCAGTTTTTATAGATCTGTGAGGTTGTTATGTAATTCTGGGAGTTTTTATCCTCTGACCATGGTGGGAGGAAGAAGTTGCACAGCACTCTGTAGTATGGAATCCTTGCAGCCTGTAGTATATGCACAAGGGGTTGGATCTCATAATATGGCTTGTGAGCTTTTTCACAGTACTTGTTGTGTTACCTGTGTAAGGACAATAGAGAGCCAAAAGAGCAGACAACTTTAGAGTGTATGTGTGGGTGTGTATGTGGTTTCTACTTGCCTTATTATGTAAAAAACCCAAAGGTACAAAGTAAGTAAATCCATTCTATTTATCTTTGTTGGTGAGAACTCTGAAAGATATGAAAATAAATACTGGTCACTGAGTATCAATGTTTTTTGTGCAATTACAGCAGTAGGAAAACTCAGTCCTTTCCTGGGCAAAAGTATTTGTGTGTGGATACTTCCAATCAAAGTGTCAGTTAAATGAGAATTCTTTTGCTACTAGATGTGAGAACTCAGGATGACTTAATTGAGGTTGCTTTTTTCCACTGGCAAGATAATGTGAAGCCCTGTTGAAAACAAGGTAGTCATGTATTATCTATGAGTTAGTTGTACTCTTTGAGGGAATACAAAAGCCTAGCTATATGCCTTATCAGCTAAAAGAGCTGAAGTATGGTGTTGATTAAGAGGGCATTAAGCTGCAAACCATTATTTCTCTCAAAACATGCATATATTACCCCTTTAATCTGGCAAAATAATTGTTTCCTTCCTGCCATTTTTTCCAGGAACACAGCTGTAATTGCTCTGCCTGAGGATCCTTGAAATTCCTCACAGAATAAAAACACGTGGAATGCATATGAAAAGTACTGTTCATGGTTTTCAAACCAGCTTAAGTTAGGCATAGCTTCCTTTTCCAGAGAAAGTAATCACGAGAATCCACCAGTACCATAGATCTGATGTTGAAATAGATTTTTCTCACTTGAAGGTTGAAATGAGATCTAATTTTTAAGACTGAACTTGAAGAAACTTGTCAACCTCAAAGACAATTGTTTTTGCAAGAGCCCTTGGGTGTGAACAAGAAAGCTCTAAGGAATGAAAACCATGTGCAATATTTCTGCTGTTTTGGCATGAAGTCTCACTGGAATGGTTTTTCTGAACTTTCCATGCCAGAACTAGTACAGCAAACACTTGCTTGAGTTAAGATCTCCAATGGACCTGTGAAACCATAAACTCACAAAATGGAAAAATACATATATTTTTTTCAATTAAGTCCTCCCAATGCCAGTTTGGCTGTCTGCTATGTTAATATGTAATGGGCAAGATCTATAGAAACAGCATTGCCGCAAACATACCTGGATATGTGGCTTTTGAAATACATTACAAAGCCGATAAAAACTTAAAAAAGGAAAGTCAAGAAAAACTACTTAAATCTGCTTCCTAGGAAATAAGGTAAGGAACAAGAAAGAAAATCACATTCCAAAGAATTATCACAATAAAAGGAACTCAATGTGGGCAAGCTGGAGGGTGTTTTATTTGCCTTCTCAGAGATATAAGAGCTAATCAAGTCTGAAATCTGTAGGACTCTATCAGTAAACTAGACAGTAGGAAGGGAAAGCAAGTGAGGTCCTCAGAGATACCTTGAGGCTTTATTCTAATAAAACAGCACCCAGAAAAATTCTAGGGGAGTTATCTATGCAGAGAGATAAATGATGAACAACAGCATTTTGGAGTGCTGTTGAAATGGCTTATTAATGAACTAGAGGAACCTAAGCACATTGAAAAACCTGGGGAAATCTCAGATTGTCTATTTCTGTTTCTATCTCTGTTTTGAGATAAAGAATTAATAATTCAGCCAACTACTTTCCATACCGAACATATAAAATTCTCTGGTTTTGGCCAGGCTAGTGGGGTGGGTATGTCTGGCATGGCTGCTTGGAAGCTGTTGTTCTTTAGTGGATGTGCAGTGTGATCTCAGGTGAGAACAAAGGAAGAACAAGATTTGCATTGCTCCTATAGCAGCAGATCTAAATAAACCAGTGTAAACAAACAAGGCCCTGGAGGTGCCTGTCTTTGGGATGGGAGTTTCAAATTCTGGTCTACAGATACCATTAATCTGCAAAGATAAGATTAAAGACTGGAATCATCAGGTGCCAGCTGCTGGAAAGAGAGCTCCTTTGGCAGAGGGAAGGACCACCTAGCAATGAGACGATGCTGAGACTTCTTACAGCTCTGATGCAGGCTGTCCCATGGCAGCAGGATGCATGCTGTCATCCAGACACTCATGATAGCTAGTCTAGCCTGGAGAGCTAGACTCAGCCATCTGCCCTCTCACAGCACACAGGAAGAAGCTGGGGTTTCATGCCATTTTCAATTTGTCTTTACTTTCTTGGCAAATATAAAATACTAAAACAAGCCTTGACGTTGTCCTCCATCAACACTTTTATGTATACTGCTCTGGCCCTTTAACTATGCTCTTGCTATACCAGACTGGCTAATTAACTTCATTACTAGCAGCCTGTCTGGGAATGAAGTTGGACACTGTTGTACTGTGCAGTATATCAGGTGTTCAGATACGTAGCATTCTTGCTTCACTTGATCTAAATTATTTTAGCTTTGGGAATGGAGCTTAAAATGACCAAACCACAGAGCTCGGTGGTGGTGAGAAGGTACAAAAGGACTGAGGAGACACTGGGCCACACTTGGCAATAATGACTTCAGTGCCATTTGGCCTTTGCTTAAGTATCCCCATCTGGAGTACTGGGTCCAGGTCTGGGCCTCCAGTAAAGGAAGGATGCAGAGCTGTTGGAGTGGGTCCAGAGGAAGCTATGGAGATGATCAGCGGGCTGGAGCAGCTCTCCTATGAAAAAGGGTTGAGGGAGTTAGGCTTGTTTAGCTTGGAGGAGAGAAGGCTCTGAGGAGACCTCATTACAGCATTCCAGTACTTGAAGGGAGCTTATCAGCAGGAGGGGGACTGACTTTTTACATGATCTAATAGTGATAGGACAAGGGGGAATGGCTTTAAGATAAAAGAGGGGAGATTTGGGTTGTTAGGGAGAAATTCTTTACTTAGAGGGTAGTGAGACACTGAAACAGGTTGCCTGGGGAGGTTGTAGATGCCCCATCTCTGGAAGTGTTCAAGGCCAGGTTGGATGGGGCCCTGGTCAACCTGATCTGGTGGGTGGCAGCCCTGCCCATGGCAGGGGGTTGGAACCCAAGCCATTCTATGATCCCATGCAACTCTGTGGAGAAGAGGAGCAGGATGCAGAATGTGCATGTTAAGCCCCAACGCAGTCCCTAGCTTTACTCAGGAGATCAGGCAAGGCCTGTTAGCAAAATGTAACTTTCACAAAGGTTATATTGTGGGTGTTTATTTTGCACATGAGATCACAACAGTTTGAGAGGGAAGCCTGTCAGTGCCCAGTATCTGTCCTTGCCCTCTGAGCTCTGTGGTTATGGAGACAAGATGGATTAAGTCAGCAGCTTGCCAGTTGCTAATGCAACAGCCTCTTTTGACCCAATTTATTTATACTTGGAAAAATGAGAATGTAAACATCTTCCACAAATATTTACTGTACACTTTTAACAAGATGTGTTTTTTAAAAATAATTAATCTAAGTGCACTTCATGATTACAACAGTAGTTATTTATGTTCAGATGATAATGCATATGTAGAGAAGGTAGGTGGATTGTAAAGGGGACTCAATTTTTTGAGATTTCTTTGTAGGCCAGCAGCTCAAACTGAGAAAATCACAGATGTTTCTAAGTGAGAGGGAAGAAGGAAAGGAGATCCTAGCTATGTAGCATCTATTAAACATCTGGCAAATGACTTTAAGAAAACCAAAACAGATTCTAGAGATCACACACAAACAGAGATTTCTTGTTTATAAACAGTCACCTTCAATTCAGAACAATATGCATCTAGTTGTAGGCAATAGTAAGGTCTGCAAGAGGCTTCTGATCTTCTGTACTTGAAATGACACCCATTTTCCTGCTCCTCTATGCTTAGAGTTTGAAATAATAGCCTATAAAATCTTAAGTGGTTGAGAATAAGAAAGAGCAAAGGTTGTGTATGTTGGATTATGGTGTTGCAACTAATTTCCTCCACTTTGGAATCTGTGCTGGCTGAAAGCGAAGTGGCTGGATCCAGTGTAATATAGATCAATGTGTGTAAATTGCAACTATGATTTCGGGGAAAAAAGATCTGAAAAGCTGGACTCCTGGAGCTAGTTTCATCCTGCTCCACTATGCATTTGCACAGAGCAAATAATCTATTTTGGAAGCTAAATGAAGTCCTTTCCTCGAGGTGTAAAGGCAGCCTGATTTACTTGCTCAGCTGTTAGGTGAAATGGATCATATCCTCACTCTATTAATGCATATGAAGGCCCCCATAATCAGAAGTAGTAAGCCCTATGCTTGCTTGGGATTGTTGCATATGGTCACTGCCTTCAGTTAGCTCCTGCAAGGGAAGCAGGCAGTGCAGTCTGAGTTAGGCAAGGAGAGAAGGGCTGCTTGTCCTGCTTTTGATGCAGCCCTTGTTGGGAGCACCATGCAGTGGTAGTGGGGCATCTGGAGTCCATCCAGACTCTCCAACTCTAGTTTTGCTTTCTTTTGACTGGGTCTGGGCTATCCCCTGCATTGCTGGCGAGCAGTGTCTGTATCACATCCTCTACTGGTGTGTCTGCCTTGGCTCTGAGCTCTGACTGCATAGAGCCACCTGAGATTAGTACTGCATTTTGGTAGTTGACATCCTGAAAGGCAGGGAGGGCTCTAGAGACAGAGGTGCAGATGTGATCATAGGGCTGGGTGGTACAGACCTCATTGTTACTGCTGGCATTATTTCCAGCTCAGCACCAGCTATGCTGGCTGAGTTGGACTTCCCAGTACTTCTGGCCAAAGGAGTTACAGACATCCCTGATAAGCTCAGGCTTGGTAGGGCTGGTAGCACAACCAGCACTAATGCAAAGCCACAGAGAGCAACACTGCTGCCATCCATAGAGTGTGCCACTAAATGCCATGCTGCTGTCACGTCTGCTGTTTCCTGCTTCAGCTAAGCCCCAAGAACACCACTTATACATCCCACCTGGGAAAGTCAGGTGTGGGAAGGCAGTCAGCCCACACATGGAGAACCCTGTTCTCCACCAGCATCACACTGGAGAAGGCCCTTCACAGATGAAACCCTCCTGCTGCTCTCTGTTTTGGAAAGGCCTCTTTGACACATCACTCACTGGAATAGTGAGAAAATGTTTCCAGACATATGACCTACATTTCTTTCTCCCTCTCCTCCTTTTGTATGTAGATACTCCTTACGCTGCCCCATCTCTACCTGTCGCTCTGATCTTCCTACTCATGAAGGACCAAAAATGGAAAATTAACATAATTTGTTTAATTTTGTAATGACAATTTTACAAATGTTGTTGGTTGGCTAGCTGGGTCTTCTGGGGGGAATTGGAATGTTGGAAATAAAAGATTGTTTTTGTTTTGGGATAATTTTTTTGGACTCCAACAGTTTTCCCCATGACTCTTGGCAAGAAGACTTAAACAAGATGAGAAAGAGCTCCAGATGAGTGAGCCTGTGTGAAATTAAAGAATTGTTGTTTTTTGTTCAATTGAGACTAATTAATGTTGGAATGATCATGGTGGATCAACTTCGCAGTTCCAGACATCAAGTCTGGAGTAGTGTGTCCAGTTCTGGGCTCCCCAGTACAAAAAAGACAGGGATCTCTTGGAAAGAGTCCAGCGGAGGGCCACAAAGATGGTCAAGGGCCTGGAGCATCTCCTCTATGAAGAAAGGCTAAGTGAACTGGGTCTGTTTAGCCTTGAGAAAAGAAGACTGAGAGGGGACCTGATCCACGTCTATAAATATCTAAGGTGTGGGGGGCAAAGTGGCAAGGCCAGACTCTTTTCAGCAGTGTGTGGAGACAGGACAAGGGGAAATGGCCAGAAACTGGAGCATAGGAAGTTCTGCACCAATGTGTGCAAGAACTTCTTTACGGTGAGGGTGACGGAGCACTGGAACGGGCTGCCCAGGGAGGTTGTGGAGTCTCCTTCTCTGGAGATATTCAAGACCCGCCTGAATGCAGCCTAGTCAAGCTAACATTACTATTTGGAGCCTTTTTTGCTACACATCTTTCAGTTTGCTGTTCTTCTGAACTGTGCGACTTTTATCTTCATTTCCTGATTAATCTTAAAAATCAAAGGAGTCAAAAGGAGAGATGAGGCTTTAACACTCTCATTAATGCATTATGTTCAACAAACAGAGGAGAAAGTGGTGGGCACCTGCAGTAGGATCTAGTTTGTAGTCAAAGTCTCTCCATATGCACCATGCTTTTATAAGGTCCCATTATAGCTCATGGACCTGAAATAGCAATCAGCACCCTGATAACATATCAGCTAACCAGCAGCAGGTTTCAGTTGCCAAAACACAAATATCTTCTAATGCCGTCAGAGATGCTATGAGGCATGTGAGAAAACTGTACAGGGCTCATAGATATAATGCAGAGCTACAGGAGACTCACAATGTGATAGAGTGGCACAGGGGGGTGCAGATGCGATGCAGAAGGAAACATAAAGTGACACAAGTTTAGCCAATTCTAAATGTCCGTTGACTAGCTTACATCTGTACCTACACAAGAAAATCTCCACACAGTGTATCTTCATTAAATTAGGCAGTTTTCACACATTCATGATCCTAGATATTTCTAGCAGGTTGTGTTCAGAGTGTGCAACCTCTGAACTGATGTTGCATACAGATATTAGAAAGAGTTGGAATGAAAAAGTTTCTATCTTGGGCTGGCAGTTGCTGGTTTTAACTCCTTAAAAAAAAAAAAAGATTAGACTGAGGTTCTTTGGTGGTATGAAGTCCCCAAATAAGAAATAACTAATGCCTGAAAGTATTTGATAGTCTTCTCCTACTTCTGTGTCCTTTCCAGCCACCTACTGTTGGAGAGAGGCACGCGATAGCCCATCTGTGTAGGTGGATTCTGGGTCTCATCCGGTATGTTTACTCATATTTTTCTTTCAGAATTTAATTAGGGAATTTTCATATTAACTTCAGACATTTCAAAGTTCAGTGGTTTGAAACTGATGAAGGCACCCACCCTCCTTCTATAGCCAGTGGGCATCCAGATATTCTAAGGCAAGAACTGCACATGAAAGAGGTTTTTCTCCCCAGTAGACTCAAGGTGACTGACTTGGGTTTAGGTAATTAGCTTCAGGTATATAAGAGAGGTGATGAGACTCCCACTCATTCTATTGCATGGCCTGGAGAGCGGTCTGGATGGCTCTGAGGAGAGGGTTTCAAGTGCTTATGGCTTCCACGCACATCAATCAGAGCTCTTGGCACCCAATAAAAAGAATAAAGAGCATGTTTGATTCAAAGCCTTTCCTTTCCCCCCCCCCCATTCACTTGCCTTTTGATTTTGATTTTTCCTGCCAGGATCTGAATAATCTACAACATACTGACTGGCATGGTTCCCTCCAGCTGAAAGATAAATGGGAGGGAGAGGAGAGATCAGCTTTTGCTCTAGCCAGCAGGCCTGTTTTAAACAAAATCACCGCATCAGTCCCTTGTTTCAGCAATGCTCCTGCAAACTGCTGAGTGTGCAGGGAGAGAGACACAACCGGTGCGTGATACTGAAGCCAGCCAAGTTATGATAACTTATGGCATTAACTAGTAGCGGTGTCAATGATGCACTGCTTCCCCTCTTATCTGATTGCTCAAAAAGCAGTATGCTGCAAGTTGGGCTGCAGTGAGTCCAAAAGGGCTGTGTGGGTTTCATGTAGTTAGCACCTCCATATATGCTAACTGCAAGTCAGTGGGATTGTTCACGTGCTTAAAATTAAAAATGTGTTTAAGACCTGATAGTCCCTCCTTGCCCATATGAGACCCTGGATGCTGCACAACTTCTGAACTCTGAAGACCTACCTCATGGCTGTGCAAGTTGATGGTGCTCAGCTGTACTGTCCAGGCCCTTCCCTGGAGAAAACATCCAAGCTCTGCAGTGTTAGTGTGTCTCCAGAGCCCTTGCACAGATTGTTCAGTGATCCACTGCTCCCAGTGTTTAACTCAAGCAGTCCATGAATTAATTTTCCTACAGTCTGTTGAGGCAGCCTTCCAGGAGGAGTGGAGGAACCTCTCTGCCCACACCCAGCAATGTGATGTGGTGTGGACTCAGGGACAAACGCACCTACTCAAGTAATGCTGAAGAACCCCAGGTTCTCAAGGTTTAACTCATTGTAAGGCAGGCCTTCAAATACAAGCACAAACTGGCTGCTGGGTTTCTTTGACATAGTATATACTGCACCAGCTCCCTTGCTGCTGTGAAATGCTGTAGCTCCAACAAAAGCTACAGAGGTTTGTCAGCTGAAAGTCCAAATGTCTAAATGAGCCTTCATGAAGAAGACAACAGCTTAACCGGTGCAAATCATGATACTGTTTTATGATTCTATTGGCACTTTAAAATAAATGTCAATAGCTAAAACAAGGTTTGCTTCAGCAGGAAAAGTCAAAAGCTGGTTTCTTGCCCCTAAGTTAAAGGCATAACTTTTGTCGGTGTATAAATAATAAAAAAGGAATGTCTGTCTTTCTAGTTGATCAACATTTCTTAGAGGTGATATAAGAAAAAATGCTTGGTTCCAGAAAGCATTTTAAATAGCACATGAAGCAAGATAAAATCTGAAGTGTGGAGCCACATGAAATTTGCACGCAAAGTTTATTTTATGCAGCAGCCTTCTCAGATTGTGCATCATTTTGATTGAAGGGTTGAACAAAGGAAACAGAAAATTAGCTACCCATAAATATTTTTAAGGCTATTTTTATATCTTATATATAAGATAATAGCAATTCACAAAACTTTATTTTTCTAGGTATCACTGTTAATATTCAATCATCATATTTACCTACAAACGTCACCTACCGTGCTTATTTTTGTTTCAGAAAAAATGTTCAAATATAACTGCCCTACATACATTTGCCTTCTTTTCTGCATGTGACAGGTTGTGCCAGTTGATTTTTTGACTGAGAAGTAAAAGCAGGCAAGCAGCATCCAAAGGGATAATCTGCCTAGTCTGCTCAACCCATCTGGATCACATCAGCTTTTTTTTTTTTTTTCCTCACATAGGGATATAAGAGAGAGGCAAAGGGAAAACCTGATGAATTACTCCCTCAGACTAGCTGGCCATTTACATAAACTCTGGGCTCACTTCATAAAATATGGCCCTAACACCCTTCTAACCTCTCCATGCTGCATGATTTTCGACTCAACGCACTCAAAAGCCTATTTAGCATCTAGGATGCCTAATTAAGTATGTGAGCAAAGTATCCCTGAGGATTTCATCACACAAAGTACAGCTAGCAACCTTTAATGAATACTTACTGACTTAGCTCAGCTACTTTAAAGTTATGTTTAACAGTCATTTAAATAATCCTCTTGATTATTCAGGACCTTTTCAGCAATGAGATCATTGATGAGAACAACACATGAAATTGCTGTCCTGTTTGTTTCTGGCTGAACATTTGTCTTCTCACAGACAGAGAACAGAATGACCATCCACTCTATTGCCCTACCCTTGAGTAGGAAGAACTGCGTAACTGCTGACTGCTTCTTGTGTAACTTCTTCCTACATCTATGGAAAATATATGGGCTCACCAGGAAATCTGTTCTATCTGCTTCACTGTCCATAATGCTGTGAAGTTCTTCCTAATGTCGTTTCCTAGTTAAGTGCTGAACAGTTCAGTCAAGAAATAGACTCAATTTCTCTTGAACCATTTCAAGAACCCCCAGAGTAAACTTTCTGGCGATTTCTTCTAACAAAAAGGAATGTGTGACTACAGTTTTTAGTTTTCATTTTATACTGATACCAGAACTAGAATTAACAAAATGGAGGGAGAATGGTTGTGCTACATATTTGTTGGAACAAGACAAGAATGCTCAGCTTTGACAAGTCTGCTTCTGTAAGATGTTGTGCCACTAAGCCAAAGCACAGCAGAAAAGAAGGAATCACACTTGAAGCTGCTAATCTGGAAAGATCTCCACACCTCTGGTGTTTGCTATGGTCACTGTAGAGATACAAAAGAATGAGTAGATATTTGATTGAACAGATGACAGTCAAAAGCTTTAAAACATTGATCCCTAGCCTCTGGTCTCGTAAGAGCAAGAGAGATGGTCCTCCTTGTCACAGAATTCCTCAGGAACGGAGATGCTGTCTAAATTAAAGAGGTTTTGTGCAAGATGTTTCCAAGCAGCGAGAATGAAAAAAAGCCTGTGCTGCATGTTTTCACAAGAGTTAATAAAGCTATGTATTTCTGGCCTGTTTTTCCTTTGTTATCCAGTACTAAGCCCTAACAAGAACAAGATCAAAGCTCACCATTCAGGAGATGGGAAGCTTGAATATGCTTGCTGACCTGCCAGCTCCAGCTCTTCTGAGGGAAGGCAACGTCCTTTACAGGCCACTTGCTTCTCTACTGCTTCTTCCAGATTTTTACTGCCTGTCTGCCCATGCTCTGTGCAGTAACAACAGGACTTTCACTCCACAAGTTCCTTAAATCACTCCCTTCCAATGGTCACCTCTATCAGGGCTCATCACCTTCCAGAGAGCACAGAGTTAGGTTCACTCTTGTACTTCTTCCCTGCCTATGTCTCCTCAGGGCCTTGCAGCTGCGATTATGGATTCCCACTCACAACCACACAACCTGTGCCTCTCCTTTCTCCATCACGTAGTGCCATGTGAAATGCATAGTTCCTTGTATAATTGAGGAGTGAGATGTGTCTCAAGGATGATCAAAGCTTAGGGAAATCTGCTGTTTTGTGAATGGCAATTGTTGGCACATATGTCTTTGCACACAGTGCCCCAAATTTCAGTCTTCTGTATCAACAGAAGGCAACATACAAAGAGACAGATATTTTCACAAAGCATTTTTTTTTTCAGTCCTGAATAGTCTGGAGAAAAATTACTACTCAAAATACTTTCTTTTTAATCCATATACAGGTTAATACAGGATTTTGAAACACATTTTGAAGCTGAGATGACCTGCATATAACCCATACCATAGGATTTATTTAAGGTAATGTGTGAATGAGTCACAAATGTAGCACCTAACAGTGAAATACCTTTTGAAATCAGTTTGTAAGATTTACTCATCCTTTCCAGACATAGATTGAAGACCTCCTCCCTCTGCATAAAGATGTGGGAGATGGCAGATGTGTCAGCAGAGGTTTACCAGTTACCCTGTTAGTGCTGGGAGCCACTTTAGTCTCTGGGCAGCTCTTCGCCAGAAAGAAAAAGGTGTCACAGCACTATTTCCCATCACCTCTGAATAAATATCTGCTTTGCCACATCAGCCTTAAGCTTAGCTTGATAGGGGCTGATCCTCAAGTGTTTCTGACAAGAAAAGCTGGTTTGCTTTAATATGTGTTTTGAACAGCAGTACTTGCATTGCTGGGCTGGTTGTTACAGTTACTTCTATGTGTCTATCTGCAAGGTAGAGTGGCCTGTGGTGCAGCTCCCTTCACATCAGCATGATAACACTCCCAGCAGAACACTTTCCAGCATATTTTAAAGTATAAAGGTACAGGTGACATGGTACAGCTCCTCATATGGATGAATTTACTGCTGCATAATATTTTTATAGAAAGAGAAAGGTATAATCTGTAGTGATTTAGAGATCATAGAATCATAGAATCACCAAGGTTGGAAAAGACCTTCAAGATCATCCAGTCCAACCATCCACCTACCACTGATATTTCCCACTAAACCATGTCCTTCAGTACAACATCTAAATGTTTCTTGAACACCTCCAGAGACAGTGACTTCATCACCTTCCTGGGCAGCCTATTCCAGCTCCTGACCCCTCTTCTGGAGAAGAAATTTTTCCTCACATCCAACCTTAATCTCCCCTGGTGCAATTTGAGGCCATTCCCTCTTGTCCTTCTCTAGTTATGTGGGAGAGGAGGCTGACCTCCACCTCACCACAACCTAATTTCAGGTAATTATAGAAAGCTATAAGGTCTCCTCTGAGCTTCCTCTTCTTCAGACTGAACAATCCCAGTTCCCTCAGCAGCTCCTAATAAGACTTAGGCCACACCATTTTCTTTACCCCTACAGCCACATGGACTGTACAAGCTCAAGTCTCACATTGCAGCTGATCTCTCTCTCTCTTTTATTTTACAAATGTCAGCTGGTTGTGTATCACTTGGAGACTTCCTAAGTCTCTCTTAGACAGGTTACCTAATCTTTCTGTTTTTTCTCCCTAAGTCTGTCATTGGGCAGAAACTTTATTTGTTGCTACACGGCCAAAATAATCCATTTTCAGATGCCTTCTTTTAGGGAGTGGGGACCAAGCCGCCCTCCAGCAGAAAAACATGGAGCCAGGCAAGCCCCAAAGCTCTGCATGAAGCAGAGCTGCTACTCCTTGGGAGGAGATGTTCTGGCTGTGGTTCTCCATATTGCACTGATAACTTTTGCCAACACTGGTGTGGAAACTTTATTCCTTCTTTCCTCTCAATGAATGTGCTACTGTGCCAAAAACAAAGTTAAGAACATGCTTCTGCCAATGTACTCTGTAAATCTATTTCAAAAATAGTCATCTTGGTCAAAAGACATTTCAGTACTTTGGTTCAAATGCAGATGATCTCATAGGGAGAATTACAACAAAACACAAGCATTTATTAAAGACAGAAGACCTGGAAATCAGTTAAAAACATAAAACTCTGGAAAATGTATTTATATACATTCATTCAATATACGTATTTTGTAGTTGTTCCCAAATCCTCATTCCCTTGCCCAGACATCATTCAAAATCTGATGTTATCCCATCTCTATTTAATATAGCAGGGGTCAAATAACAGAAAACTGTATTCTTCCAGAGATTACATGGAAACAGGTTTCAGTTTATGGTAACAAGATAGATAATTAAAAAATGGTGATAACAAATAGCTCAGCCTCTGATACTTCATATTAGTCTTGGCAAGTGTTGTAAGTTGGATTTTACTATCAATAACAGTAATGGATTTTTAGACCATAAGTTACTGCACTAGTTCTTGGGACATGGCATATGCAGGTTTCATATCAGGATTGCTCAGTGTTCACTTTAAAAGAAGACTAGAGCTAGTCATGTAAGAAAACTTTGGCTTTAAAGAGGTTTCTTGTTAAAAGAAGTACAAAATTTGCCCCAATAAAAACAATGCAAGTTTATCACTTTTAAAGGCTTGGGCTTTTGTTTTGCTTTGTTTTGCTCACTCACCCACTTGAGTAAGCAAAAATAGGAGACAAAGTAGCCTAAAATTTTTGAAAAATCAAATATGGGTGCAATATTCAGTCTAATCAGAACTATTTGTGCTGTGATTTCTACCCTGTCTTCAGTATGTGCCTCCTGGGGTTTCACAAGGTGTATCTGCTCTCTTCCATCTTGTTACACAGACTGGAGTCAGAAGTTACATCTTGGTAGGGTGAAATAAAAGTTTCTAATGAGCAGAGATGGAATTCCAGCACGCTTAGGGCACTCAGCATGCCCGCAGTACCTCTAGCTATCCTCAGATGGAGTTTGCTGTCCCACAGTGGTATTTTCCCACCCTACAGCATGTCACTGAAGGCCCAAAAATGCCATTCCACCATACTTATTTTCTTTAGGAAAAAAATATAATAAAATTTCACATATGTTTGGGGTACCATCTCCTTTAGAGTACCAGCTGTAGCCTGTAACACATGTACCACTGCAGTCACAAAAGATATAAAGCTATCCCTGTAGGAAGGGGAGGTTTCCAGCCCTTGTCCTTTTGGGCCAAGTCCAACACCATTAGGACACCTCTCTGTGAGCTAGGTGGGCTGAGAATGCATCTGCTGTATAGATGGAGGCAGAGGCCAGCCTCTAACAACACTTACTCAGGTTTTTCCCAGATTTTGTCACTGCAGCAGGTGCCAAGGACTGGACAGTGTCTGTAACACCATCCCTGCTTCCAGCATGTCCCCTGGAGAGCTCTCACTTTCTCCTCCCTCCATCTTGCCCAGTGCCCATGTAAGGGGGAGCTCAAGCATGGCCAAACATCAGCAGGTTTTGGGTATGCATTTGGACCTGCTGGCATTCACTAGGGTGGGCCAGAGAAAAGATGCCCCAGCAGCCCCAAAACATGCTGTGAAGACCTTCCACAAAGTTGCTGTGAGCTTTGGAGATGTCTTTTCCCTGGAGTACAATTCAGGGCCTACACCCTGTCAGTGCAGCTACCCCACAATAGTTGTGTGAGAAGCAGGGAGCCATGTTTAGAAGCAGAGGGGACCTTCCTCCAGGAAGACCCTGGCCTCAGAGAGACTTCATGAATGGTGAATCTGAGAGAATGGTTCCCATGCCTTGTTGGGTGGCCTGAAGTAATTCTAGTGGCCAGCAGGACAACTCCATCACTCACAGAGTACCTGCAACCTGGTGTGTCAATGGAACTCCAAATCTCTGCTGGAGGAATTGCTGTAGCCGTGCAGATTTCCACCCACCAAACTGCAGATTGCACACTAGTTCACTGATCCTTTTGAAGGAGAAAAAACACAGTTCCACTTCTTATTTCTAATCAGTCAGCTGCCCACAATATATTTGCACTGAGAACAATCATACTGGAATCCTTGATGTAATAGGATCTGGTGCGCTCAATAGACCTGATGATCTCTGAATTTGTCAGTTGTCATTCTTCACTGATAACTCTCCAAGTCCAAAGTCCTTTGATAGATTGATAAATCTCTTGTTCCCATTATACTTTGTGGTCACGTCAACAGGAAGGAGGCACAGGTTTCTGTGAACATACAAAAAAAAACATCCAGAATGCTTGGCAAGGATTCTGGTAATCATATTTACTAGTAATCATTTATCTTTTAATATCTTGAAAAGGTACCTAAATCTGTGGAAACTCAAAAGCTGATTCTAAAGGTATTCTAGATACCAGCCCTGTGGCCTCAAGTCTGGCTGCAGAGCTTAACTGAGGTTTGAAATTCAACAAGAAATTCTTCATCCAGGAGTCAAAGTTGTCTTGCTCATCTATGAATGATGATACATAAGATACTGGTTCTGATCTTGAAACCTTGACATGGACAAAGCTTTCTAGGCCTCCTGCGAAGTTCTGCCATGCACGGACTGAAAATTAAGTTCACCAGAAGACTTAGATGTTGTAATGCCAAATTCTGGGTGCCCAGGGAGCTCCTCAGCTCAGGCTAATCAGTAGGCAATGCGTGGGCCAAACTGGACATCTGACAGGGGTACTCAGAGACATCAACCAGGTCACTAGAAAGGCAAATCGAGGAGAGCATGGGCACCATCCCTCAGAGGGTGTGACACTGGCCAGGAAGGCACCTACTGATGCTGTGGATTTCTGTTCCCCTTCACTCTGCCTACATCTATTGTTTGTTTGCACACAGGCAGTGTCCACTCATAAGAAGTATGAGTATGAAGGAGATTTGGGAAGGACAAGTAAAGTCCATCTAAAAAAAAATATTTTCACTGTTTTAAGGTTTCTGACAAGGAGTTCTGAAATGGCAAAAATTCTCAAGTTATACACTCTACTTCAGAGGCACTTCTGCAAAGAGTATGTGGCAGAGCTATCATCACTTCTTCATAACTGGAATGTATCACGAGGAATGACAGCAATAAAGCTATGAGATGGTGTCACTGAAGCCCGGGGTGGGGATACATTTTTAGTTTGATCATCTATACCTCCAGAACTCAAACACACAACCAGCTATATAATTGTAAAGGACCTTAACTCTGAATTGAGAAAGATTAGGAAACCTAATCACAGGCTGAGGAAATGAATACCTGGGAATCACTTTGAAAAGATTTTTTCACCCTGAGGGTGAGGGAGTGCTGACCGCAGAAGAGGAAGGATCTCTCCCCCTTAACACCTGGGTTCCATTCCAATGATCACTGCAATAAATATTGTGGAAAATGATAAATTATACCTACTTGAACTGTGTGCCTTAAGCAGCTGACACTTGCAATACACAATGAAATCCCCTATGTGAAAGTTGTACATTGTGTATGAAAAGAATTATACCGTTTCCTAATTTCATTCCAGAAAAAATCTCCTGCTACCCGGAATTGCAGTGTATGTGCTGCAAAATACGGATCATTTACTTTTTCTTTCCTGGTGAACAGAATTTTAAATAATAATGTTTGTGGAAAGAGCACTCTGGTCTCTCTGGATCTTTGAAGCAGATCTAGGGAGACATCTTCCTCTCTAGTAGAGAAAGCACAAATTCTAAAAGGCACATATATATACCTACAGACTGCTCCCAAGATTTCTAATCAATTAGATCAATGAAAATGTAGATTGGGGTATCTAGTACTGTATGAGAGAGAAAAAATACAATCAGACTTAATGTTTTTATGATAGCATTGTTACTACATGAGGGATAGATGAATTAGTTTATTTTCATTTCCAACAAGGTTATAACTCTTACCACCAGCAGGAGGGAAGAAAGAAAATATTATTAATATATTATTGCCCAGGTTGGATGGGGCCCTGGGCAGACTGGTCTAGTATTAGATATGGAGGCTGGTGGTGTGGCAGGGTGGTTGGAGCTTGATGATCCTTGAGGTCCCTTCCAACCCAAGCCATTCTATGGTTCTATGATATATTTCTATAAATCACATGCTGGTTAATATAAGTTAGCCGCTGTCATTATTCTGAAATTCACTGGTCCTAAAACAGACTGAAATAAATGACCTTACAAGTAGGCTATAGAGCTAGGAAATGCTCATGTTGTTTCTGTGATAAAGGTTTGAGATTCCCCAAATTGGGAAGCCTAAAGGGTACAGCATAATTTGACATGTGAATAAAGACACCATGGCCCTGCTGTGGATGTCTCCATTCCCTGCATCCTCACATGAGGGAGCACTCTTCCCCTCCCAAAAGCCCATCTTCTCAACCTGAATGTGAGAGCTCTGCAGTGGCACAGGAGTGCAGTGGGAACTGACACACAGCCCCTTCACCTTTCTTTTGTCCTTGGATGAGGCGAGAGTGGTTGTGGGATCTTGAACCCCTACCATCTGTCTTCCTGGCTTTCCGGATGGGACTATCAGAGAAACTCCGTCAGAGAAGTGGCACATGTGCAGCAATGACACTATTGAGCATTTTCTGGGGCTGCTGAAAGAAATGCATGATGAGCTCTTACAAAGGGATTGGCTTGCTATGTAGTCGCAGCACTTAGCTGTTGTAAATTGGTTCCTGGCAGAGGGGAAAGGCTTATCTCAGTACATGCATCATGCCAAGCGTGGGCTCAGCTCCACCTTTCCATGTAATCCAGCTGAAGCCTATTTCACACACTCTCCATGGAGGCTCCATACCCCAAGTGGCCAATCCCTTTGCTTTGCAGGCATGGAGAGGAGGAGATGGGGATGGGGATCACAGACAGGGGAATGGAGTGGACCTTTGCTCCTTTGTTTACAGCTGTTTCATATCACTGTTGTTCTGCAGACCTCCTCCAGATGGACTCTCATAACACAGAGTGAGGCATAGGGGTTAAACCCAGCAGAGGGGGTCCTGGTGACTGTCAATCCCGTTTCAGCATCAGACATCAGCTAGCTGAGTGCAGAATGCAGCCATCATTTCTGCATCTGCATCTGTCTGTGGTCCAAGACATGGCTTTCTGTGAGTAGCCTACTGGTAGGGGTGTGTACCCTCCAGGTGCTGACTGCCACTGCTCATCTCCAGAAGGAGTCTACAAAGCCTAATGACAGCAACCTGAGCAGCAATGCTGATAGCCATTTCCTTGCTGTTGGTGTTAGCTGAAATAGAAGCTAAGCCAGGGAATCCCACAGCCTTCCAAGTGCTGAAAGCCACAGGAAAACTTTGAGGCACCTGTACATCATCAGAGAAAATGCCTGTGGCACCCAAAAAAACAGAGTCATGGCTGGCATAAAATTAATTGGACCTAACATTGAAGATGAAGGCTTACAGGAGGTTTACATGGGCTCTGACACTCTTTTTTGTAGTCTGTTCCAAAGATTTCTCAAAGATCTGCTAAGAACAGAACACCTGGCCTGTGCTGTTATCAGATTCGGCAATAAATAATACTGCTACGTGGCAAATGTACACGGGAGCATAAAGCAGTTTTTGACCCAGACTGGGAAGAAGAACAAATGCTTTCACAAAGCAGAACACAATCATAGCTTCCATCTCCATATCATACTCTTTTCTCTCAGTGCCTAAGGAATCATCTCATCAAAAATACTTTTGCAAAATGTTTTCAACATCAAGCCAGTATCTGGATATAAAATAAAAAAACTATCATTAAAACTTTCAAACCAGGTCTCATCTATAGGTTTACCTGACTACAAGAACAGGGTCTGCCTTATGTTTCACAAGTTTCAAGCACATTTTTTTCAGATATTTAACAGAAAAATGTAGAGCATTTGAATGCTAGCAAGCCAGTTGGCACCATGGACATACGGGTGCAGTTCAAAAGCACCTGAACAAAGGAAATACTCTTCAGAAAAGAAACCTTTTTTGGTCAAAAATGCTGTTTTGTTAAAAACCAAACTGCTTTGCAGATACATATGGGCACTGACCAGCCTTGTCTTGAGTGTAGGACAGAATTTTTGCTGGAGAAGACTGTAACCCCAGAATAGCTGATAATTGTGACACACCATCCTGCCTGGCCAGAGCAGACAGAGCAGACCAGATCCCATTTCTTGGGGTCCTGGTAAGGAAAGCAATCACATGGGAAAATGTTTTCTGCTCTCTGGTAGTTTTTTTATTAAAAGTTTCAAGCAGACTTGTGTTTTCAGCTTTTTCAGCTTTTTTTTTTTTTTCTCTTTTTTTTTTTTTTTGGCTACAAAAAGTAATTAAAACCTCTTAGGTTTTCCCAAAGTGCAGTTATTCTCACTGCACTTCATGAGATTTTGTCTGTAGGGCAGATCCCGGTTTCTCGCTACCTTCAGTGACTGGGACAGCAAGGTCCCAGCATGTTAACGCTTGCTCACAGCAGCCGTTTGAAGCAGCAAGCTGCAACTCCAGACATTGAGTAAGACCCTTGTAATTCCCTTCACAAACATACACACTGCTGCCACTGCTGGAGGCACGTTTCCAGTCCCAGCATGACTGTCATCTTCATTTATCTCATATGCCTTGATCAAGTTACTCTTTGATAGCCTGCGGGGAAATGGGGCCTTAGCTACTAACTGTCAGGCTGTTGACAGCAAAACACAATATATTTCCTTTGGGTCTGTGGTATTTTGGTTGGGTTCTGCTTCACTTTCACATATCAAAGAGCTAGCCTTGACCATGACATTCCAGCAATTCAGTGTGATAAATTAAACACCTGCTGTGGGAGATGGCCTCACACTGAGGATGAGACTGCCCATTTAGGTCTGGGGAGGGTACTCTATCTATCTCATTCCTCCCCTGCCAAAACAAGAAAGCAAAAACCTTTAGAGATGGAAGAGGAAGGGTTGTAGTCAAATTTTTAAAAGCTTGTCTGTCATTTCGTTTTGAAATGGGTGTAAGGTTAACAGGTTGTAAGGTTAACAGGTATATAGAGAAGTCAGGCTAGTAAGAATAGTCAAACAAAGGAAAGGTGCTCACCGGTGTTGTAGGCTCGCAAGACTCCAGAAGGAGCGATCTCCAGGAAGAGATCCTTCCTTCGTGGAAGTCAGCCCTTAAATGGGGTCTAGGAGAGGTGGAGCCTGGCTCCACCCCTTCCAGGCACACAGGTGAATTGCTTTCATCTGTGCTCCCATGGCTGACTCAGTGCTTGCCTCAGGTGGTCAATCAGAGGTTCAGGCCATGATTCAACAGTTCCCATACAAATGGGAAAATTATTTTGAAAATAAAACACATGCTCACCTGTCAGTCAAGTGTCACTCAAGATGTCATCCCCCAGACTTCTGAGGGGTTCCAGCATTGCGATGTGCAAATAATGACACCGCATTCTGATCTGAGGCTGTGGAGTAGAGTGTGCAGACTTTGGCCTGATGCACATGGTGACATTGCTGTAGGTCAAGAGGTCTGTTTGAACAGTGCTGCTGGCCCTATGCTTTTCCACAGGAATTGCAGCGTAGCTGCATTTCTCTTAGACGTTTCTCTTTTTCCTTCTCAAACTATACTAAAAGGTACTACTTTGTCTACCATACTCTAAGAGTACCTATGTGGACAATTACTATGACATGCACATACCACAGTCCTTTGCATGCCTTTTCCTCACTAGACTGGCTGTTGATAAAAGATTTGTCTCATTCATTTTTCCAAGCAACTATATTCACTGCACAGTGAAATAAATGATGAATAACCTGGTTAATCTGTTGCTGCTGCAGTAGTTATAATCACTGTTTTTATTACCATTATTGCGATTATTTTTTGTTTAACAAAGTTTTGCCAAGCAATAAGAAAGTTTCCTTGTTACAGGCACTGATATATGCCTCATAGAAGCACTGTCTAAACAGATGATGTAGAAGAGGAGAACTAAAGAAATGAGTTTAATGCAGAGACAGATTTGATGGTGTGATGGCAGCTGGCATCATATCAAGTGTGCAGTGTGATGGCTGTCAGGGTTCTGAGGGGAGGCAGGGATACACGAAAGGGGTTGGAAGGTAGGAGAGATGATGGGAAAGGGAAGTCATTTAGGTTTGCATTGGTGGGCTCTTACTCATACAGTCCCTCTTTCCAAGGTGATGAATGCCAATTTTATTGTGAGAAAAAGTAGAAGATTCTCCAAGCAAAATCAATCAAAATAAAATTAGTCAAATGACAGTGTCAGCACAGATAAACCTAAAGACTTTGTAAGAGAAAATGAGCAGTGCTAAAAATAAGCTCAGATCATTTCTTATCCTTATATGTCACCCATTCCTCAATTGGCAGCATAGCCACAGTGGGCTGACTACTGTGATGCTGTGTTACAGAAATTACTGGGATCATCTGGAAATACCATCTGATTGCATTTACTAGCTGATTCTTTTGTCCAGGTTCATTATCACAGATGCTTTATACAGAAGTGGTGATCTAAAAATACTTTTGTGTAGTAAGCCTCACCATTTCCTCATGGCTTATCTTCATAGCATCTGGCTGTGCACATTCACTCCCTGCCCCTGCTGGGATAGGCTTGGTGACAGACAGTGGAAATCTGGGACGCCACTTAGCAGGCAAATGCATTTTTTTTCTAAGAGACAGGAATGTGATCTTTTGGCAGTGGATTCTTCATTACCAAAATAACGCATCAAGATCCAATGGATCAGGTAAAAACCTAGCCAAATGCATGTCAGCAACAGCTCAAGACATTTTAACATGTGTGCTTATTCTGTAGGCTATGACTTAATTAGGGCTATCCAATCACAGTCACCACTTCAGCCTCTTGGAAGGTCTCAAAGGTATTATGTATGTATACTCTTTAGGAACTGGAAATAAGTACAGATTTTCTAACACAGTACATGTTCACAAAACCCAACTGGAAAGTAGTCAGTTCTAGCTCCGCTCTGTTGTGCCTGCCAAAGTTCTGTGTGTGACTTCTGTAAACCCAAATATGAGCATAGGTTATCGTTAGCTCAGAGGCTCACCTGTGCAATCACTCAATACAAAATTTCTCATGTCAGTAGCAGAATATGGGATGGATCCTATCACAGACACCAAGAGAAGATTGCCACTGATTTCAGCTGACCCACTAGAAACTGACTTGCAGGTCATGGGAATCTTTCCACAGAAGTTGATTGCTGCTTGATGGAACCCAAGTGGAGAGAGGATGGTTACATAGACAGTGAACTGCTGTAGGTGGCAAAGGGCAGAGGGATGTTGTTATAATCTTCCATAATTATTTAATTCATTTTACTTACCAGGTTCTGAGCTTAGGGCTAGGGTTGGGTTTTTTTCCACGGCATTCAAGTACCAAAAGCAAGGCCCAGAAACTCAAAAATAAAGAATATGAGGGAAAGAGAGATCAACTTTACATTTCTCTAATTCCCCCTGGGTACAGTGTTTATCTATTTCTGTGAAGAGCTGCCTTTATTTAGTTTCCCATATGACAATCCTCTGCTCGGTGTTATCTTGGAGTGACTCACAGGATGGGTCAAAAGGTGAAGAGAAACTTTATGGTAACCTCTCTATAACCCTCTTGTAAAGTCTGTTTTCTTTGGACTCTCCATTTGTATTTGCAATCAGTGGGCAATTTCCCCTCATCTCTCCATTTTCCACCCCTTTTTATTTTTAATTGAAAATTTGGTAAAAGTACGGTTCCTTCTGCATGAAAAACCTTTCACCTTCCTTATGTGCATTCATCCAATTCCCTTTAGGCCATATCCTCAGCTACTGAAAAATGGCAAAACTCCATTGCCTCTGTAAGGATGTCCATCGGCGCTCAGGGAGGACTGCTACCCTGGGGGTGCAAGGGACGTTTCCTAACCTCCAAAAAGGAAACTATTCTTCCCTGAGATAGTGTATTCTGATACCCTGAAATACTTCTCAGTGTAGGTTTGAGCTAAAGAAGTTTGTAGTTAACAGCAGAGCCTTTCAAGCAACGTTAATGGGAAAAGTGCCAAGTGGTTCCCAGCAATGCCTTTGCCTCAATTTCAATTTCAAATAAGGTCTCCACCCAGAAATTCACCCAACGCAGATCTCCAAAGCAAACTGCTCAATGTCCCACCCACTCCATTCCATGTACATCTGTTTGCTGTGTGGGACTGACCACCACCCCTTCCATGTTAGCAGTCATGGATCATTTCTGCTGACAGAAGACAAACTACCTGGTGACCAGGTCAGCCCTAGTTCCTAGGCTTCTGAATTCCCAGGTAAGCCATAACTCTTCTGAAAATCCTGAAGTGTGCATCTGTTTTTCAGTGTAGATTCAAACACCATTAAAGCTAATGGAACTAAGCATGTGAATGTCATTAAACTCGTGGCTCAGTGCTTCACTGATGGATCTAAATAGCCATGTAAGTATCTTATTAAACAGAGACTTGTTGAACACCAGCCTGGCAAGATGTTTTTATTTATTGTTCAAATACTAAGAGTCGATCTTGGTCATACAGAAGTGTACTTGTCTGCAGAAACAGACAAGTTTGGAGAGACAGAAGAATACAGAAAGAGTATTTCCTAGTTTTTTATTTGATCAGTGACCAAACAAATGACCAAACTCATGTAGATGCCTTGGAGAGGAATCTGAAAAGTGCAGGCAACGCTGAGCAAAACAGAAATGTACTTTTGCATTTAAGTACAGCAGTATCACCTAAGTGTTAGCAGCAGCAAAGTTTTCCACTCCCCATCTGCTAGCATTCATTTTAATTCCTGTATTGGCACACTATGGAAAATTTGGGATCAAGGAGTCCTTGTTTTTTTCTCATTTGTTTCTTTTTTCACTCATAGAGGAAATGTTTATGTTTCTATAGAATGTTCATTTTCAGTGGCTTGTTTTTCATCACCAAAGGAAAAAAAAAAAAAAAGAAAAATGTATATTTTTTCCTAAAGATCTAGTGTCTGAGTCACAGTAAAGAAGAGTGTAATGCACCTTGTTCCAGAGAGCATCAGAGCTGCATCTTTCCAGACAGTATTTTTCACTTGGTCAGTTCTAGGAAAAGCGGAATGTTAGTTAAAAAAACAAGAGCTTTTATGTTCTCCATGCATAAATTTACTTCAAGAGGCAGACAAATGTCCTACAAAGCTGTCTCTCTCTGAAGCAGCTATGATATATCAAAGTAATTAATGGCAACTGAGCCATTCCTTGCAAATAAGCTTTGTCATTTCAAGTCTTGACTCAAGAAATAGGTCAATTAGGCCTGCAAAATAATTTACACCAAGCACATGTTCAAATGTGAAAGGAGTGTTCAGGAGTGAAACCTAAGTTTATTTCTAGTCAGAAAATATTCATGAACAGAAATTGATTTGAGGGACTCTTTCTGAAATGTTGGCTTCTTAAGGAGACTCCCTTTTTAGTACCTCTGCAGACAGAAGGTCCTCAATTACTTGAACACATCTCAGGTGCTGGATGCTGGAACAAATGTATGCCAGAGCAAGAGCCTTTCTCAGAAGGATGAAAGAGTGGCTGTTCAATATCTGCTGAACAGATGAAGTTAAAGACAATGAGAGGTCATCAAATGGAAAACACCACTTTCTTCCCTGTAGTTACTTTGCCTTCAGTGCTATTATTCTCTCCACCAGGCGTAACATGAGCTGACCGCCTAATCTGTTGCACAGGTTTGCTGTCTGAGTGCCAGACCCTTTGCAGCTCCTTTGAAAGGTGATACAAAGAAATGAGAAGTCTTACAAAAAACAAACAAACAAACAAACTGCGCATAGAGATTTGAGTGGTTAATTTTAGGAAACTGTTGGCATCAGCAAATTAAACAAAGACATGGGCCATGTGTTCTAAAGGGGCTGGTTTGACTAGATAGTGCACTGTTGTAAAGAGTTAGTGGCAAAAAATACTGCAATAAACTGGAAATCTCCGCTAGGACAACTGGAGATTTCCTGTGGGCATGTGCCCCTGACTAGGGATACCAGAGCCATTGCTCACCAGGGAGAGCAGGTAGCAGGTCCCACAGAAAGCATTTCCTTTTGTTTAAAAAAAAAAAAAAAAAAAAGTTCTCCCTTGGATAAGGGCATAGAGGCAGATTAACAATTACTTAAGGAGTCAGTTTTTATAACCTCCATTATCCTGACCTATATCAGAGCAAAGAGCCTTTCAACTGGCTTTATACGTCTGCCCCTCGCCTCCATGGCCAAAGCACAGCCCCAGACACTGGCATGAGAGATAGCCAGGCCTGGACTGAGAAATGTGAGATGTGGCCAGGCCTAGACCTCAGAGACTGGGCACAGCCAGCAGCAGCCCGTGGCTTGGTGCCATCTGTGGGCAGGCTTTGGGCTCTTCTCCCATGCATATGGTGTCCGCTGGCAGCCCCAACCAGCCCAGAGTGGATGTCAGCACGACCACCAGCTGAGGTTCAGGCTGAGGGCTTTTCTGATTAGGAGTAACAGATAAGAATAGAAGAAATTAAACTTTATCTGTTACACATGTCGTGCACCTCAAATATTTGCACAACACCATATATGCGGTTGTAAGAACAATCATCTGAATGCCTACACATTTTCCAAACCACTGTGTAAATTCCAAAATGCTGTATAAACACACTGCTGACAGTGCTTGTGGGTGAAAGTGAGGTCCTTCTCAGGACAAGGAGCCTATTATTTCCTGAGGAACAAATGTGTGCCAGAGGGCAATAGCTAAAAAGAGACGTTAGAAAAGCCTAAACACAAAGCTAAGGGAAAGGCATCAAGGGTAAACACAAGAGGCCCAATGAACAACTCCATCAACTCCACTGACGGGAATATTATTGTGGCAGAAGTGAAATTTAAGCCAACAAAGAACACATACATTTGGTGTTTAGTTATCAAGGGAATTTATTTGTTGGCTACAGAGCGGGTCTGTGAACAGCTAGTCATGGCTGTATGTTTCCATAAGCAGGGCTCTAACTCCCCAGCTTTGCCCCTACTCCCACACATCCCAACAATGAGAACTTGCTGTAAGCTGTAGACTCACAGAAAGCCCCTGACCAGTACTGAATTCAGTCTAAGGGCTCCACAAACACCAGTGCTGAAGGGGTTGTCACTTCAACAAGCTACTCAACCAGAGCCGTTCTTACTTTTCTGAAGCAGAAGGATTTGCCAGGATTTTGATTATGGTTTCAATAGGACTACTGGAACAATTTTTCTCATAAAACTTACCAAAAACAATCTAAAATGTCTCTGCTTTGGCTGCCTTTAAACAACATCGTTTTCAGATCCCTTAAATAAAAATTTTCCTTATTTTTTTTGCAAAAATAGGTGGGTAGAGAACCTATTCTATAGAGAATAGAGCTCTCAGTTCTGTAAGCACGCACACCTGCTGTGCTTTACTACCAAGGCCAGTCCCATAAAAGCCCACACATTGTTCATGATCACATACACAGCAGCAAGTTCACAGATTTTCTGGGAGGGTTCATAAGTGAGTGGACTGCAGCCAATCTAACACAACATTGTCCCTCTAGACACATAGGTGTGATTTGTTTCCAAATCTGGCATAACCGTCCAATGAGCAACAATAACTCCTGTGTCAAAAATGCTCCAAAATGAATAAAAGAATTGAAAAATATATGTATCCTTTTTTCTTTTCCTCAGTCAGCAAAACAGAGCATACACCAATACTTTGCTTTCGTGGTGCTTTGTGTGAACATGGGTTAAGCACATACTTTCCTGGAACTTGATGTTCTGCACTGTTCAGTTTTCCTTTTTGCAGTTATTCACTATGTTATTTGTGCACTCATGGAAAAAACGTGAGTCCAAAGGTGGGCAAAATCACAGCACTAAGTTCCCAGAGATTCCAGGAAAACTCTTCTGGCTGTGTCCTGTTTCAAAGGCCTCATAAAGCAGTGTTTGTGTTTGGTCTTCTTGTTTTCACCTCATTTGCTGCTTCTGGGGTGACTCAGATGTGATCAGGGAGCAGAAAGGAACTCTTCACCCAAAGAAAAGCCAATGCAGATGTACAACATGCAGACGTAATTACTGGGAGCTTCTTGGCCTTTGGGCTCAGCCCTTCCCTTCTTTGGCAGTGTCCAGTTCCGTGGACATTGTCCTGGAGATGCTACAGGGCTGGGGCAGTTCTGCTCCCAGCAAAGAACAGGATGAGGCTACGGCATCCTTTGGCCGTGGCTTAAAGATCTGCAAGAGCAGCTCCAGCAGCCCAGGGTCACTTCCAGGTGCTTGTGGGCTGGGAACACATCACTGTGCATTTCCAGGGCATCATGGTGTGCTTTTCTGTTCTGGGATTTACAAAACCAGCACAGCAGAGGAACATTTAGCATTCAAAACACACACAACTAAGAGGCTGAACACTTTTCAACTGACATTTTTAGGCTATCTCTTCCTCCAAGTTACAGGTACACAGCTGTAAGACTTGGATCGCTACCGAGGTGAAAGCTTTGCAGACTGTTGACAAAACAACCACCACAACAAAGTGGGAGTGACAGGTACTCATGATTTAGTACAATTAATACACAGTCCTGGCTTATTTTTCAGCCTGATACACATACTGAGTGCATTTACCAACAGTATGAAAAGTAGGAAGCAATTTATTACAGAGGTCAGCTTTTGAACTATATGTCCTTTTTTTTTCATAGCAACACTGGTGTCAAGCTCCAGATGGTTACTCAAGAGGTAACTTCCATTCCCACAATGGATAAGAATAACATGTAGAAGTCATGACATGAATTCGTAAAATTTATGCAGATGTACAGCCTCCAGCTGCATCACTTCCACCCTAGAGAGTCCTTGATGATCAGCAGGTGAGCAATCAGTTGCTCCATCCCATTCCAGAAGACTGGGCATGCCAGATGCACAGTCTCTTCCATTTTCTTTTTTCCTTCTCCACAGTCATCCCACCAGGAATGGCAATACAAGCTGGGGTTCCTGACAAAACACCACCTCCAGCAACCACGGTCTCCCTTACTTTTGGAACCCTCTTCTCAGCAATGGTAAAGATGTCTGTGCATCATTGTATGGGAACTGTTGAGTCAGGGCCTGAACCACTGATTGAGCACCTGGGAAAAGGACATGGTCAGCCCTGGGAGCACAGGTGAAGGCAATTCATCCCAGAAGGGGTGGAGCCTGGCTGCACCTCTCTTAGAACTCATTTAAGGGCAGGCTGCCACTATGGAAGGATCTCTGATTGGAGATTCCTTTTTTGTGGAGTTTTTCCTCCAAGTCTCCAAATTCTTTGGAGACAGGTGAGCACTTTTCCTTTATGACACCATTTCATCCCTTTGCTGTTATACTCCTCTATTGCCTTTCTACTGCACTGACCTTTTTGATTCTAACAATCATCCTCAAGGCTGAGCTGCACCACACCTGTAGACTCACCAAATGGATGGAGGTTCCCCTGGGAGGGCATCAATGGTCCATACCGCACAGAAGTACTGGTAAATATCCACAGAAGTGACAGTATCCCATGAGCTTCCCTGTTATGGTGTCTGAGAGCTCTTCCCACAGGAGGAACTGGGAAGCAGCCAGGCCCTGTCTGGACAGGAGGAAAAGAGGTGAAAGGGGAACACTGAGAGAGGAAAATAGATGTAGCAGAATAAGGCTGAGCTGTACCTGGCTGGAGAGTGCCTCTTATATGCACGCACGAGCAGTGGTAAATGTAAGCTCCTCATAGCAACCGTCTCTCTCCAATGCAAGGGGACAGTAATGGAGTTCGGAGCCTGCTCTCATTGAGCATGTAGATGACCCAGCTTGTTTATTCATGCTAGATCCTCCCAGTTTCTCTGGGAGAAGCCAGGTGTCCTAACTGTTAGCTCAAACAAATGGGCTTGCTCAGGGTCATTGCTCATTTCCAGGTCAGATGCAGGGAGGCCAGAGGCTGGGAAGATGCAGGGAAGCCAGGCTGCTTTCCATTCTGAGCCTGAAAACAAGAGAGGGCAAGAAAAAAAATGAATGCCCATTACTTTCAAACAGTTTAGATCATCAGCAAAGGAAAGCTGCTCTTCTGCTTTCTGCTACAATTTGAAGAACTCAAAGAGGTACTGCTAGTGCCCCAGTCTAAAGTCTGTAGGAGTAGTGGTGATCCCTAGACAGGGTGCAGCTTCATAAGATTAACCGCCCAAAGATTATACTGCAACTGTAAGGACTTGGCTTCATCACCGGGGCTTTGGAGTCCTGTAGGAGCCCTGTAACAGTGTCAAATGAACTTCAGCAGTCAGTGGAGGGAAGGTTGCTGGTTTGCCCTTTATCATCTTGTCCCATTCAGTCTCATTTAACCTTGTCAGAGACAGTAAGTACCTCCAGCTGCCATTCAAGCATGTCTGCACATCAGGGCTGCAGTGCCCTTTTCTAAGTGGTTATTTGACCAGAAGTCAATATTAGAGCACATAAGGAGATGATAGGGAAAGCATATGATGCCAGCCAAATGAAGCACTAAGAGAGCATCATTATGCAGAGATCAGTACCTCACTATGCATCCAAGTTTTAAAGAGGTACCAAGTATCACCCTATCAGGACAGCGTGATTTTGTACCTTTTGGGTACTATTGAGAATGATGAAACAGAAGAAACACATTTGTGTGGAGGGGTGGAATGTAGAAAATAACTGTGTTTTTTTTCCTCTTCCTTTTTGTCTCTCCCCCCATGTTTCTGTGGGTAGGAGTGAGAACTTGAAGGTCCCTGCTCTTATCCATGTGCTAGATCCTCCTATGCAGCATCTCTCCCAGAACAAAGGTCATCCCCCAAGGATAAGGGGAACAGCCACAGACAGACAACACCTCTGATCTCCAGCCTTGTGCTGAGAAGATGAATTTTCTACCTCTAAACATGATTTCTGTTTCATACTGCAGGCACGTTTTAGGTGACAACACAGTAGCAGTGAGTTATCCCATTTGGGAAAAGGAGGAACAGAGAAAATGCCACACACAGTAAGTTATGGCACATGACCTGCAGCAGCAAACATCTGGAACATTTGTTACTCTGTTCTCATTCTTTAAGAAGCTCATACTTCACAACTAAATCAGTAACATTGTGTACCAATTTTATCTTGTGCCTTGTGTGAATAATAATAAAAATACTAATATCTTTCCACTACTTATCAGCTCCACTGAGGCAGTATTACATCCAGGTTCTCTTTGCAGAATCATTTTAATGGCAGTAAGGAGAATATAAAACTGACATCCAACCCATCTGCTCATCAGTGTTTCCCCTTCTTCATTCTTTTTTGCATAGGGAAATTATCCATCTGTCTGTCGGTACACATGGACGTGTGTGATCTCAAACTTTTAAGGATTCATGATATTCCTTCTGCTGCCAAAAAGTTCCCATGCACATCACCCGGTTACAAATTATCCTTCTCTGCAACAGAAAAACTGTGCATCTTGGGAGAGTTAGATCATGGGATTTAAACTAATAAATGCTGATGCAAGTTATGTAAAACATTTATCTTTTTCTGATAAAATGTTTTTCGATTTCAACACAGAAATCTGCAATAAAGCATTCTTAGAGGGTACTTAGTCCTTCAGCCAAAGCTAGAATAAACAAAGATTGCAGAGGTAAAAAATTCCTTTACTAAGAAAATATATGAAAAATATAATATAAAATGTTAATAACCAGTAAGATAACAGCCAAATCAAAGCCTGTGCTTTGTCCAGAATGCTCTCCTGCCTACTTAAAAATAGCAAAGCCTTACGTTGAAGTGATTGAGTCCTGACATTCATTATAATGCAAGCCTTTCCAATAGTAACAAGTCACTCACTCCCACATGTCCCCGAATCTTATCTGTGCAGCTGCAGAGGGGCAGCCATTTCTTGTGCAGCATCCTGTGCTGTACGAACACCCAGAGGCAGCAAAGAGTTAAAAACCAGAATCTCACGCCTTAGGTTTAGAAGCCAAAAATTACTTCACATTCTTGGGAGTAAACTAATTGCCAGATGCACATCAGAGTAGATCCATGTGTAAAAATGCTGCACAGAAACATTCTTAATTAATGAAGGATTGTAGAGTCGATGCACCCACACTACCCAAGGTTCCTGCAGGACCTACCAAAGCATCCAGACTAGTCAGTGGGTTAGCTATTGGCACTCACCTCCTTGCTTTGGGCTGTCTGGGTGGGTGTTCATTAAGGGGAGTGTGTGCTCTCGGTGGTGATGGCTCCTCAGTTGAAAGGGGAGGTTGGTCTCCATGGGGAGAGGCAGGGAGGGGGGAATGCCATGGGGACCTGCCTGAGGCATGTCTCATCCCAACACTTTGTTGGAGCCAGGTACTCTTCCCCTCCATCTGTGCTGGCCTCAGTTGCATAGAGGAGATATCGCTTCAAGGAGGAAGAAGGGAGAACCTCTCCTGCGGCTGCCTTTCCCCTTGGGCCTCATGTTCTGTTTCAGTTCTTCTGCTTATGGTCTTTAGCCCTTGGTTCCTGTTATTTCAACAAGATTAAATCACTCTTCAATGCCCTGGGTTTTCTTCCCAAGCAGGAATTCACAGGCAAGAGCTGCTTTCAGGTTCTTTTTCTTGTTGTTAGGTTGTGATAAATTCACAAAGCTCTTAAGGCTCTCACAGTAAGGGATTTGCTCCTGTATTTGACTGCCTTGCGTGTCTCTGTCCTCTAGGTATCTGTTTTCTTCAGAACCTTTAAAAAATTTGGAAGCCATCTTCCAAGATGAGTCAGTTTGTCCCATGTCCTGAGACAACCTTGCCTTCTCTCCATTTGTTATCCAAATGGGTTTGAGAAAGGAAGGATACTAAGAAAACATCTGATTTATCCTCCCCTAGAAATTCAATTTCCAGGCCACTATTCTACCTCTAAGTCAGGGTTACCTTTCCTAGAGAGTTTAACTATTTTATGGTGGTGATGGGTTGATGGTTGGACTAGATTATCTTAGTGGTGTGTTCCAACCTTAATGATTCTACAGTTCTATAATCCCACTTTAAGTGCCATAAAAAATGTGATGATTTTCCCTCAGCAGTGAGTTTCATGTTAAATGATCAGGAAGAAATCCATCCCAGGCATGGCTTGCAACAGCAGTATCCTTTTTATTGTGACTTTTGTCCTGTGCTGTTGCTTCCATTAAACTCCAAAATCAAATCCCCAGCTGACATGCAAGCCTATGCTGTGTGTTTTATGAATGTCATCTCCAACTCATCTGTGGCAGCTCTCATGTAGCTGCAGTGACAGCATTGATAGAAGCTCCTGAGCCTTCTGCTCTGTGTGCTGAACACTCCCAGCTCTCCCAGCCTCACTCATCCCTGTACCGAGCACTGCAGAAGTCTCACCAGTCTGAGCAGAGGGCAGAGATCACCTCCCTTGACCTGCTGGTGATGCTGCTCCTAATGTATTGCATTTCTCTTTGTTGAACTTGGTGAGGGATCTCCTGGCCCACTCCCTATCCTGCTGAGATCCTTCTGGACATCAGAGCAGCCCTCTGGTACCAACCACAAAGGCACTAAAATGCCAACATTCACGTAACTTGCCCTACTACTCCCCTTCAAATTAACTGATGCTACCACAGGGCAAAAGCAAGCACCATCATGAAAACACACACAGCATCTATTCTCCATATTGGTTAAGTTTGAACTTGTTCCCATTTAGCCCATGGAATACATAATATGCACATTTGCTTGCATTATTTCCATTTGCGTGTCTGGTCAACAGTCTCAGTTGGGTGTAGGAACTATGGCAAATATGGTACAAACCAAAACTCTGAAGTTTCTATTAAGTTTCAGGGAAGGGTTTGGGGATGGGCAGGAAAGGGACATTCTAAAGTTGCTCACTGTGACCCAGTAAATGACAAGTAGTGGTAGAACACTGTGCTTAACTGTGTCCCCAGTCTGCCTCTGAAACAATTAAAATGCCACAGTGTTTGTGACATTGGCTGATCCTGAAATACCAGCAAGTCTAACCGGGCCCAGGCAAGCCTAAACATGACTTCTTGCACTCAGTGTCCAAAATCAACCTTCTGGGACAAGCTGGCTCCTCACACCTCTTCATGACTTTTGGAGTGCATTCCTTTTTCCTGTTTCTTTTAAAATAAAGCCAATTAGACAGTTCCCAGAGGTGCAGAGCAGGAGTCAAAATGCTGAGCAAGTTCAAACACATGCCAAGGTGTGTGTTGCTCTGGCAGGACCCTGGTCTGGGATTCCTGCTTCTCTCCTTCCATTTCAGTCGAACTAATTTCAACCTAGCAGTTAGGATTTCTCAGTTATTCTGACTTGCTCGTTCAGTAATGGCACCCTGAAACTGCAGTAGGAATCAGGACTTCTTTGGAAGAAGACCTTGCTCCTGGCTCAGAAAACTCAAAAAAGAGAGGTTTTTGTCTCTTCAGTGTCAACCTTGCCTGGCAGGCTTAGCACTCAGCAATACGATTCATTACTCAGTGTACTCTGAGCTCACATCTACACGAGCCAGCCACACGATTTTCATAACCTACTACAATTAAATCAATGGAACAATAGGAAACCCCTTCAATTTTGACAGTGATTAGATATGGAAATATGTCATCTCCTCACCTAAACCACATGCTTTCTCACCACAGTGCTGAGGGGTGCAGTTCTGATAGCTGCTCTGGGACAGTCAGACAGACAATTTAGCAGGGTCTGTGGTGATAGAACAAGGGGAAATGGTTTCAAGCTCAAAGAGGGTAGATTTAGGTTGGATATGAGGAAGAAGTTTTTATACAGTGAGGGTGGTGAGGCACTGGAATAGGTTGCACAGTGATGTGGTTGATGTCCCGTCCCTGGAGACTTTCAAGGTGAGGCTGGATCAGGCCCTGGGCAACCTGATATAGCTGTGGGTGTCCCTGTTCATTGCAGGGGAGTTGGACTAGATGGCCTTTAAAGGTTCCTTCCAACTCTAAGGATTTTACGATTCTATAATATTCCTGCAAGAAAAAAATTCAGTTCTGAAAAATTCATCTTGAATTCTTTGCTTTCTGAAACAGAAACAGTGAGTTATGCAAAGGACGTGCCTTTGGGAGCCAGCAGGCTCTGTGTGGCAAGTGCAGAGACACCCCTGCTGAAAAGAAGGATGAATGTTATCATGTAGAGGAGACATGGTGCTCAGGCTGTTCCCGCCCAGCTGCTGGGACACAGGATGCCCCTGTGGCATACTTTGTGCTGGGATGATGCTGTGAACGACACTGCTCTCCAAGCCTGGGATGACACAGTCTTCCCAAGGCTGTACTGTGGGAAACTGGAAAGAAAATATTGAAGCTCTTTTCTTCCTAGACATGGGGGGAAAAAACACAGGAAAAACAGTGCTTTTTGTCAGCATTCTTCTACACATGGATCCATCAAAAACAAATGAAAAATTCTAACATTGCCAAGGAAACAATCCAAGCAGAAATGTGGGCTGCTTTAAATCTCTCACACAAATTGTCAGACACTTCTGCATGATAGCAGAGAACCCAAGCCCTTCAGTTTTGGTTGTTCCCCCCAAATTTGATCATTCCTTATGATTCCAGCCTTCGAAGCGAATTTTACATCAGCTTTGAGCCAAGCCATCCTCAGAGGCCGAGAGGAGAGCAAGCAAGGTTTAGCCAGATTGGCAGCACCTCTTCTAGTTGCAACAAGATTTCAGTTCAGGGAAGAGTCTGGTGCTATGAGAAAGCCTTGGGTCAAAGGGAAGCCCAATGCTTCTGCCATGTAAGCCAGTAATAGCTTCACCTGCTATTCAGCTTTACCTGAAAACAAGGGCATCCCTTCCGAGAAAGACCAGGTTCTCTCTGGTGTGGCAGAAATGGTCCTGCACATGTCAATTTGGGAGAGGTGATGCTCAGCAGAAAGACGAAGCACAGAGCAGTCTGGAGTACCCAGGGCAGAGTACATTGGAGCAGCTCATGCTGCTCTGGGGATGTACGTGGGAGCAGTGCTGTGCACCTTGCATGTGGCATTGCTAGAGAGCATCTGGTTAGCATCACAGAGCCCAAGCTGTTCTGCACGAGTGGCTGTTTGAAACAAATGAGTGTATATTCCTTTGCAGTGATTACCTCACAAGCTGTTGTGGAGAGGGAAATGTAAGCATGCTGTGTCTGAGTCCTTTTCAGAGGGTTAGATGAGAACTCTGGCACCAGCAGTCCAAAATACATTTGGTGTGCGTGAATTACTTACGCTGTGGCTGTTCCAGAGCTGTGTATGTTACTAAATAACTTTCCCATTATTTCATTGGTTACATTGCTCTCAGTATTTGGCTTGGATTTTGTTTTGTGTCCCAGTCCCCTTAACGCCTGGCTGATGGAAAATGCGTAGCCCCTTCCTGAATCTCATTTAAAAGAGCTTTTTTTGTCTGTACTTCTCTTCCTTTCCCACTTCTCAGGGGATTTTACATGTCATGTCTTATCTATAGAAAAATTGTTACTCTTACGAGTTCAAAAGGAAAAACTAAAGGAAGGGCTGTAAAATTTTATCATTTTGTATACAGCATATCCTATACCACAGAATCCTAGAATCATAGAATCAATCACAGAATCATAGAAAGGCTTAGGTTGAAAGGGACCTTAAAGATAATCCAGCTCCAACCCCCTGCCATGGGTAGGGCTTTAGAGGGAGGGTCCTACATACAGAATTATTATTAGCATAGAAAAAGGAGTTTAAGAGGTCCTGTTTATGACAGAAGCAATGCTTTGTGCAGGCTGCGCACTAAGCTGTGACCGATCTGCCTATGAAGTGAGCTGCCCCAGAATGGGCACCTGTGCTGTTGGTGTGGCTTGCCAGCTGGCATGGGAGCCAACGATCTATATTTTCAGGACTTCCAAACCCTACATATCCTACCTGGTGACTTTTAGAGGAGCTAGGAAAACGTGGACTACCTGAGTGACTTGGGCAGCTTGAACCCTAGGTCCTGTGGCTTGCTTTCTATCTGTTCACCACTGCCTAGACTGTCTGGGAACTGGGTCATGGGAGCCTGGAAGTTCCAGCCTTGCCCCTCTTGGGGGCTGAGATTGAAGCTGAGTGTTTGGAAGCTCTCCAGAAACCACAAGGAAGGCTGCTAAGAGATGAGGCAGACATTCAGCAGCCTTCCAAAGGAAGGAACATCCCCATTGGCACTCCACAGGCTGTCCTGGTGCTGAGACAAGTGCCTTGCTGCAGTGGGGCTGCCTGCACAACACATACAGAAGTGAGCCTGGAGAGAGGCATCTGCGGGGACCTGAGGAGGTGTTCTCCTCTCAAGCACTCAGAAGTGCAGTCCTGCAGCCATCCCAAGGCAAGGCACAGGAGACATCTGAAGCACAAGGTTCACGGGCTGTGCTTGCTGGGCATTTCGGCTCCTTAGGTCTAAAGGCTTTGAGTGGAAGGACTTAAAATATGTTGAAGCCAGCAGATACTATATTATTACATTTCAGGCTTTTGATGGTGGTCTATAGGGATCGGGAAAGATTCTTTATTTTTTTCACTCCGCTTCCTAATATTTAACTTCAGAAAGAGGTTTTTGCCATTCAGTGATGTATCAGAGATGAGCTACTAGGATGTACAGAGTTTGTGCTCCTAGGTACTAAAAACCTACAAACCTTAGTGCATGTGTTGCTCACATGGGTCAGAGGTGTAGGAGGGTAAGTTAGGAGATAGCAGATAGATTTCTTTGAAGCAAGGTATGTTTTCTAAGATCAGCTTTTCTTCTACAATTTTTTTCTGGTATTCAGAGACCTAAAACATTGGTGGCCTTTGGTCTTTTAGGCTAAATTTAGTATGCTTGTTAAGAGTATCAGTAAACGTTTTTAATGTATGGGGTTTAGGAAATAAATGCTGTGTGAACGCTTCTACACCAGAATCTAGGGACAGTTGCCAGTAACTGTAAGGGAATAGACCCAAGAACTTAACTGATATGTCCTGCATTCCCACTCTAACACGAGGCAGGGAATTATTCTAGAAACACTGCAGAAGAGACACAGAGAAGTTATGGGATGAAAAAGAGTGCAAGTGCATCTTACAACCTGCATTGCAATGTGAACCACTGGCTGCTACAGACACTCAAGATGCTTTGCAAAAATAAACCATTGCAAAAATAGACCACCTGATCTTTCTCCCACACAGAGCATAAGAGGAAAGACAGCAGTCAAAACTGTGCCCAAATGGAATTAGAGTCACATAGTACTGTGCCACAGAAAACACGCCAGGTCAGAGACCAGCCCATGGAGTGCAGTTAACAGAAAACCAGAGGGCAAGGCTCAGAGGCAGCATCCTAGGTCACACAAGCTGGTTGAGAACATCTGAGCAGTTGCCTACATTTAATTATTTTTCATTTTTTTTACACTCTAGCAGTCCATATTAATTTCACGCTCTCATTTAAAGGTCTGTTTAACTTGGATACAGAATTGTGAATGTACTGCTGGCTTTCATTTGAATGCATTTATTTGAGGTTTTCCCTTTCCAATTTCTTTCTGGTGACCAATTTGACTATTCAGCCCATGAAGCCCATCTTATACTGTTAGAGGAGGTCTCTCTAGTTCACACATCTGCCTTTCACCTGAAAGGCCAGCTGAGACCAATGAGTGCAGGTTTCATAGGCAATGGTGCAAGAGGATGCACAGTGCACATCAGTGGGCATTGCAAACCCAAGGCATGGACACAGGCATGAAGCAGTGCCCACCCCAAAGTGTCCCACTGCCTGTGGAACTTCAGAGGAGTGGGCTAGGTACCAGGCAGTTTGCAGAATGGATAGAAAGATTATGTGCCTATGGATGAGCTCTGCCCAAGTCAGTGGGCCGAGGAGCTGCTGACACACCACAGTGATGCATGCTGCCCTGGCACACTGGGTGTGAGTACTGGGCAGGGTTTCTTGGAGCCTTGTGGTTGTAAGGATAAAGTCAGGAAGTATTTTGTGTGCTGACATTCTCCCTTCCTGAAGACGATGATATTTGACTTCTCCAGATGGCAAGTGTTTCTGAGAGAGGCAGCCTCCGCTGGTGAGACTTTTATTGTGCCCAGTCCCTTAGGAATTGTAGAAGAGAGAGGGAATTTGCTTACTGGAATACTGAAGGCTGCTGAGAGATTGCTCAAAAGCCTCCAGGTACATCCAAACATTCATTAGACCTTGGAACTGGAGATTGTTTTTTTAAAAAGAAACACATCATGTTACTATTCTGCATCAGCTACAAGGTGTTTGGATCCCTATTTTGACCAAGAATGTCATAACCTGAAGTAAAAAAGATGGTCTGCCTCAAATTTAGAATACACAAAGGGAAATGATTTTTGTTCTTATTGGCTGACCCTGTAATTTTAGGCAGGAGCAGGGACACTCCTAATGTTATAGGTAGACCAGTAGCAGGGTGTCCTGTGTTGCACTGGGTGAAGAGTGCTTTCTCTAATGTGTTTAGATGTCTTCCCTAGTTAAATGTTATCAGTCCTGTATAACATAGCACCAGCAGAGTACAACAGTGTGAAATCTACCTCTACACAACTTGTCATTACTGTGCTCGACACTGGTTAAGTGCCAATGACTGATGGCCATGAAGACATCCTACAGACCATGGAGCCAATCTGCTAAGGTTAAACATTCCCTACAGACCTAAATAGAAGATGACTCCTCAGCAAACTGAGCCCCAAAAGCCATAGCAGTAGAGGAGCATGGTTTGGTATGGATGGCGTTTTGCTGGAAAGGCTTTCTGTGGTGATAAAATTTCACAGATACAAGCCTGTTGGTGGTTTGTGTGTGCAAGGGTGCAAAGAGGGAGAAAGAGAGCAGAAAAACAGACTACAGTTCCTGAGCCACAGTTGGATACTGTGACTTGACAAGTGGTAAATTGGAAATATTTGTGCTGAAGAGTTTGGATTGCCCTCCAGTGGCCAAATGGGATTTCAGATTGCAGCATAGGTCAAAGGAAACATCAAGAGAAAGGAAATTCTAAGGGAAACTTAGCAACTAGAAACAGCCCTTTACTGCATTTATCTGTTGTATATTTTACAGGATGGTGGTATCTCTATCATCACTGTGGCAGTACATCTCTTACAGATAACTGACATTTCATTTGCCATCTTCAATTTCAGTCCTCCCTTCTGCATCATCACTCTCCTGTGACCACGCAGACCTTCACAGCTGGCACCAGCTGAGCTTGAAGTGCCTGGGACCATTGTTGATGGATGAGAGTGGGACAACTGTGTGTGTAAGGCCGAGGTCAGCAGTCAGTGCTGTATCCAGAGAGTCATGCCAAATGGAATTGCGTATAGTAGAAAAAATGGTCTTCTTAAAAGCCCATGGTAGATCACCAGTAACAGAATTCATGTAAAAACAGTGGAGAGACATCTGAGTTAAAATTGGAGTCAAGAGCCCTTCTCCTTCTCTAATCACTTGACCTTGTGGACACTGGTAGAAGGAAGCACAGATGCCAACACAGCAGTCCTGTCCTGGTTATGTGCCTCCATTCATCTTCCTCCTCTAAAAGTAAATTCAGGGTCTCTGTAGGCTGACTTCTCTCTGTAGGAAATAAAGACTAGAGAAGTTTGGTGTGCTCAGGTTATTTTTCTTGGGACAATGCTTTCTCCACACCCATTTTGGACCAAATCTCCACTTTTATCTTTTGGCTGTCCTTCTGACCCCTGAGTATTCTTCCACTTGAACATTGCTCCTGAAGGATTTTCCAGTACTAAGCCATTGGCAAGAACAGTGCAGAACAGGGCAGAAATACTGTGTGAAGGGCAATCAGTCAGCTCCTAGTGCTTCCTGGGTTCATTCAAACATCCTCACTAAAACCTTCACAGAAACTTCCAGTTTTCTTGCCATGCTGCTGCAGGCCCATTTCAAGTAATGAGCAAGGCAGCAAACTGTCCATTGTAGCTTGAAGACATGAGTGACAGCCAGGGATACCTTCTCCTCCCAGGACAGAAATCTGTTTGGCACTTGGCCAGCCAGTGAATCTTTCCAGATGAAGCCTTTAATGTCTAGGTGCTGATTGTAATCTGAGGGATCAGCAGAGCTCTGTCACATTGAGACCATAACTCACAGAAACACAGGGCTGGAATGGATATCAGGAGAACACCTTGCCCACACCATGCACTTGGCACTTCTAGCAGATTTGTGTCTGTTTCATCCTTAAAAAGCTCCAATCACAAGACCAACTCTGGGTGTTTTTCTCCAGTTCCAGATTTTCCTAACAGTAGATGTTTCCTAATGTCTAACCTTTGACAAAAACTAAACCCATTCTCTCCATTTCCTTTATGGCATAATTCATCATTGTCTTTACCAGTAATACTTAAAGTACTGAAAGTCTTTCATCATGTCTCATCTCAAGATGCTTTTTTTTCTAGATGAAAAGAAATGTTTAAAAAGCAGTTCCTTGAACCCTTTCTCATAGATCATGTTTTCCAAATTTCTCATCATTCTTGTTGGTCTCTTCTGGCTCCTCTCCAACGAGTCTCTATTTTTCATCAAATGCACGGCCCCAGAGCTGACACAGTACTCCAGTGAAGACCTCACCCACACTGAGCAAAGCTGAAAAATTACCTCCTGTGGATTACACAACACTTGTGTAATTAGATGCCAGGACAAGACAAGCTGTGGGTTTTCCTGCTTTCTATACAACATCCTATTGTTAGTTATTTTTAATTCAAGAATTGTTAGTCCTTACAGACCCCTCACCAGCTTCATCTCCTGTTCTGTAGTAATGATTAAATGTGTTGCTTAGTCAAAATCTAAACTGAATGTAACTCTATGGAAATGAATGGTATAACTGCAGTAGAAAAAATGGGGTAATAAAAGCAGTAACGAACAGAGTCAGGACAAAGGCATAGGCTACATACTGGTATACTGAGACTGCAGAGGGCTCATATGTCCATTAGATGTTAAGTGCCTTCTGTGGAAATTTATGAAGCTCTTTATATTCCTCTCCATGACTATCAAGTTCCTGTTTGCACTGCACTACCACTTAGCACTCACAGTCAAATACATACTTCTCAGGTATCTAATTTCTTATACTTGTAATTTGTTTCATGAAGAATTAGAATATGATCAGTAAATATTTGAATAGCTTTGATTCCTGACCATAACTCTAGCAGTTCTCTCACCTAACCTTGTGAACATCTGTACGAATGAGATCCTAAATCTTGCCCCCATCTCACGCAAGCAGCTTAGAGCACATATCTTTGGATCCCTAAAGGGTGTGGATGTGCAAATAGCAACAACCTAAAAAATTAGTTAGCAGAGACTTGAAAATACAGCCTTTTTTTTTTAATTTAAAATGTTTTAATCTTGTAGTAATGTTTAATGTTCTAGATATTGGACCTCCAGAGGCCAGAGATGTGGAACAATGAGTGGGTACTGTCTGAGATGACTCCTGCCCAGTTAAATTAACCAGTGAATATTTGCTTATTCCTGTTTCATGGAGTAACATTTGGCCATCAATGGTTCTATAAAAATTGTTCTGTAACTGCTATCATCTCTATCAGTTTGGTTCAAAATAAGATTTCTGTAAAACCTGGTAAGGCTGGGAGTGCACTTGAAAATGTTTAGATACTTTTTTCCCACATAAAATAGAAAAGACAGAAAAGACAGAAAAGACCAGAAAAGACAGGTAGATCATTGTAAGGACTATGGAAACCACACAGGAAAAAAATGTTTGTTTTGTTTTGTTTTGTTTTGTTTTTAATAATACGTCACTTGTCCCCAGAGATCAAAAGAGAAGCATAGATCTGGGAAAGCCCAGAAAGATAAGAGGATTTAGTGCATCTAGACACTTCAGCTAGGGAGAAATTTTGCAAAGCTGTCCAAGAGGAGGTCACTGGTGACCTTGAATATTTAGACATATGACTCATGCATAAACGGATACTTGAACCATCAAGAAACAAAAGATTAATCATTTGTTGGCTTCTCTTTTTTCTCTCTCTGCCCTGGCAAAAAAAATGCTCTGCAGTAATTTTCTTTCCTTGTGTTTAATTCTTCTATCGGTCTACAGTAAAGGTACAGTCTTGAACTGAGAGGAATGGATATCTTCTATTTTACAATAGCGTATATTAAAAGGGGACTTTAGGCATTAAAAGAGGCCTATAGGATTCTCTTTGCTGCTTCAGCATTTTAGCAAGTGCTTTTGGGCTCTGAAAAACTGAGATTTCATAAACCCAATGTTGGGGACAAACAGGGATAGAGCAGCTCTCAAGCAGAGACCTTATAGGAATAATCATGCCAGGGGAAAAAGCTTAGTACTGAGCTAATTTTAAACTGTTCCTCAAAAGCCCCCCAAAAAGAGGATATTTGGGTTCCACACAACAAGCATGTAGTTGGCTCAGGGGTATTAATCCACAGGACTACTGGATGTGACAGATGCAAAGAATCAAGGGACTGGAAGAGGCTCTCTGATTTAACAGCATTATGTAAGTATCTTGGTAGATGTGCACAGGCTGCAGGTTTCATCTGGGCCCATCCACTGCTCTGCATCCACTCCATGGCTCATATGACAGCATTGCCTTGGCACCAGTGAATGTCGAATATCTCAGCCTTTGGCTGAGGGTCTTGCCTGTTGCACCCTTTCATTGCTGCAAACCTATGCAGGATTTTACACGGAGAGGCATACAGATTTATCACCTATAAACGTGATAAAGGACGCTTTTCTCTGCTACACAAAAAAGTACCATCTGTTGTTACCAAGTTGGGTCATTTCAGATGAACCATTATATGCTGAGATGAGCTGTAAACAGTAGGCGGCTGGTCTGAATCCCCACTAATGCAAGTTGGAAAACACACATTTAGATAGCTCCAACACACTGATAGTGAAAGACAGAAATGGATGTTCTTTTTCTTTTTGGAAAAAATTTAGTTTTGACTTCCCAGTCAAATTCTTTCTTTGTTCAGAGACAACCTTGGCAATCGGCTCACAGAAACGTACTCATGAAATTGAATCCAGAGAACAAAAGCTGGCACCCTTGCTCCTGTTCAGAGCATGGATTTGATCTGAATGTCTGTGTGATTGCTATGCAAACACCTCACATCTGTTGTAGGGTGGATTTTTTTCTGGTAGCTGGGATAACCTTTCTCACCTGCCATTGTGGGCTTGGAAAGTTCAGCACCATAAATCATGGTGGAGACACAAGTATGTGGGGAGTTTCTCTGAAAGTAAAGCCATGGTGGAATGGTTCACCACTACCAAAATTGCAGCTACTGATCAAGCCAAGACCTTTTGTAAAAATCCGAAGAAAAATATTGCATCATGGTAATGTCTGTCAGCTCTGTAGCAGAAGTTTGCAACTACCTAGCAAGAGGAAGTACTGAAAGAGGTCAGACATGGATTATTATTATTTAATATATATGTGAATATATCACTAATATTATTTGTTTCAGCTGAAAAGACATAGATGCTGTATCTCTGGCTAATGAGATAAACAATGCAGGTAAGCTCTGATATAAGATGCAGAAAATTCAGTGGTAGACTTTCAGGACTTCTACAGACATAGGTACAGTCCTCACTCTGCTCTACACACAGCCGGGGAATAGCTGGAGTCTCTGCCGAGTGCTGCAGTTTACTGTGTCTGTTTCATTCGGTCACTTAGTGCTGCCTTCCCTTTATCCATGGAAAACCTTGACCCTATCAGTCTAAAGACCACATCATATTTCACCACATCTTGAATCTTATATGCTCCCTCATTTATTATTGCGACTTACATGAAAGACATCCAGTTCCTTTGGAGTTAGTGGGAGTTTGGCTTTTCTGTTAGTGGAAGTTTTCTGAAGAGTCAGTGTTTCCTTGCATTTGCTTTGGCTGAAGACACACAACATCACTTTCTGAGTATTTTATTTACTTGTAGTTTGTTTGGGGAGTTTGTTTCCAGGGGAATACTAGGCAAGAGAGTAATAGTCACTTACAAGTCTGCTCTCACAAGGAAGTGTCACCACAGCCATAGTCATGCCAGGCAACCACAAAACAGTAATCTTAAATGCATACAATACTGAAATTGGTTGCTATTGGTACTTTCATGGTATCTATGATAATAAGATTAATCTGCACATCGTTGATGCCAACTTTTGCAATTTTTTGCAAGTTTTGTTGTACTTTGCAACATCTATTCTCAGAGTACCCACACCTCTATCTCATCTCCCTGTTACCAGAGCTAGGACAGTGCTAACTGCATGGCTGCTTTTCCTCAGTGATGTTGTTGCATATGAGGATCTCTGGAAGGAGACCAGATGAGGAGGCTGAAACCTAGAAAATTAGAGAGAAGTCTCTCTGCCCTGAGTGTCCTTCACAAGCTACCTCAGGTCTATAATCAGATGTGATTTGGGAAGCAGCTGTTAGTGGAGACACACTGTCTTACTGGCATCTCTCAATCTTTTGGGTGCCACTTATCCCATGTCCAAAACGTTTCTGAGTGTTACGGTACCTGATGATATTGTGATACCTTCATCATGCAACAGTACTGTGGAAGATTCAAGCAATATCTATAGGAGTGTAAATGAGAAACGCCAGGAATCTGGGGAGAATTGTTTTCATGACTGCATCTAGGTTCAGGTGACTCCCTTTTAGCTAAGCTGCTTCCTTTGCAGCAGAATCTTAACACAACCCCTCCCGTACATGTGGTGATCCAGCCATGGGACTCATATGAGCTTCTTCCATCTTTCTTCCATGGAAGATGGAGATTGGTCATCACTAGTAACAGACCAATTGGATTCAATGTCAGTTCATGATGTTGACTGTCTCTAAGGAAGAAACAATGCCATGACCAATCTGTTCAGCTCTTAAATTTCCCCCAGGTAGCAAAGTTTTGCCAGCTTAACCTTCTCAATCCACCATGAAATGTATTCAATCTGCATAGTCTGCTTTTCTGCTTTGTATGATTTATGAATGTCCTATTTATCTGAATACATATTTGATGGGTACATTCAACATAGATATTGTTTGTTAACATTTTTGTGTTCCTGCCAGCTTTTTATCTCCTACTTGCAATTAAATTAACAACTGAGAAGGGCAAAGAGTACTTTAATTTATGGGCCTACTGCAAACCGTAAGGCAAAAATTTACAAAAAATATTCAAGTTTGACCTATTTCCCTGTCAACTTACTATTTTCGGACTGCATTTTCCTACTACACTTTGTTGCAACCAAAAGATGCTAAAACATCTTTTCTGTTAAAGAGAGTTCTTCCATTCCATGCTTTTTTCTGTTATGATGATCACAGAAAAATATTTTTTACAAAATCCATATATAACATCAGGAAATTTTGTGGTTTTAACTGCAGGTGAAAAAAGTTTTGTTTTCCTCTCCTGCTTTCAGATAGTTCAGTCAGGCTACCATCCTTGTGCATCTGTTTTCTCACTGGTTTCTTTCATTCCTGTTCAATGGCTCTCTTGAATTATCAGGAAGGATGTTTCTTTCCAACCTTATAATGAAGAGGTTGTTTGCAACATGAAAGTCAATGTACTCATCTCCATGATGGTAGCATCAGGTTACTCTGGTTACTATTCCAGAGATCAGGCACCTCTCTGCTTTGATTCTTCAAGGGGCTGAATTCAATCCCATCATTCTCAAAGAGGCTCCCAAATACCCACTACACAACAGATAAAGTGAAAGCACAGCAGGTGGTGACCACAAGGTTATGGAAAGGCCACCTAAAGACTAGATAAGTTTGGTTTTTCAACCAAAAGGAAGCCAAGGCTGAAAGCAAATGTTGTTGTTGTCTGTAAATGTAACAATAGTGTAAAAAAACAGAGGGGGTAAAATAGTAGCTTGACCCAAAGTACAAAGTTCCAGTGAATGTGAACTGGCCATTGCTACCCTTATGCTGGGAATCATGAACCTGTTTGTCAGTACCAGACAAACCTGGTGCTAGAGGGCTCTTCAAATTGATGCAGCAAGGAGAATAAGTTTCCATGCTTTTTGGATGGACCTGGGTAAGATCTTGGATACAGCTACATGATGCAGTAGTTATAGATCAGAGGATGGAAATTCATGACCCTGGCATTCATCTCCAGGCCCACTCGAGCTTCTGAAGAAGTGTCAAGAAGTCAGGAGAAGTCAGAAAGTTTTGTGTGAGATGTGCTTTCAGAAAGTAGAACGTAAGAAGGAAAGACCATGAAATTGCAGAGATGAAGTCCTGGGAGACTGCAGACACAGAGAAACAGTTGCATATGCTTGTGAGAGTCTGTGCACATATAGTCATAACCATAATCATTTAGTTTAAAGATTCTTTTTAACTTTAAATATCTAATAAGACAATTAAATTTACAATTTCTTTCCTGCTCTGTTAATGATATGGGAACAGAATTGACCCTGTCTGTGCCATTTCACATCATGGCAAGTGTGTTTTCTGCCCTCTCCTCGCTGTGCAGTGCAAAGCCTGCATGGTTCAAAGCCTGCATGGCAGCACCACCTCCCCCCTGTACATACTGAACATCCCTCAGCACAGTCATCTGCACTTCATTATCTCTGCAAGGAGGAAACGGAACATTATGCTATGTTGATTTACAAAATGTCCCTAAGCATCTTGTGTAAAGGAGGCGAGGGAATACAAATTGCAAAGGAAATAAACCCCAGAAAAATTACAGAAGGAACAATACTGAATTTATTAAAGTTGGCTTTTTTTTTTTAAAGTTCACAAAAATTTCAAAAATTTTCCAGGAAAATGTAATGGGCCAGACTGCATTTGTTCCACTCAGATAACAAGCTTCCTGAAAACCTTACATATAGCCCAGAATGCAGCTTTGGCTCCACAGGAAAAAGTTATCACTGGTTGATTAAGAATTCTCTAAATGATCTGTACCCAGTGCTTTGGTGTTTTGCTAAAGTCTGCTTTGTCAGGGAGGAAGGGCAGGAGCAGAGCTGACTGCTAGATTACTCATTGCTGGCAGGAGGATGTGAATCAACGTTTGCAAACATACGGTGTGCTGAAAGGAGATATTTATTGAACTGAAACAGAAGGTTAAACTGCCAAGGACTAGGATTTTTTTTTCCAGGATTTATGTACAAAACTAGATCATAGTCTAGGTCTGAATCTGAAAATAGTCTTCGATGCAGTGAACTTGGTAGGTTTAGTAGCAGCTGAACAGTTTGTGTTCCTGGGCTGGTTATGCACAAGTTCTAAACCCAAACTGTCTAATTTCTTGGTCATCTCTAGTTGTGCACCAAGAATTGTCTGTAATGGTAAAATTGCACAGAGAAATGCATGCTCAAGTGGAACCCAAATTCCAAGTGGCTCTTCCAGCACTATCCAGCCTTACTTTGGTGGGATTTTCTTCAGGATAAAAGTTCAGGTTCCAACATGCCAGCCCTGCCTTGCCAGCTCCTGCAGTGGGACTAGAAGGATGGGGAGGGGGCTGCAGAGAGGCAATGGGGATATCAATGTTCAATGCAGTGAAATGTTTTACACAGGCAGAGAGAGAGCTGTAGTGAAGGAAGAGAGCAGAAGCCTTTCTCAGGAGGAAACACTGTGCCAGCCATGCTGTAACAGTCCATACAGTGAGCCACAATGACATGCCCATGGATTGTCACACAATGTACTGTCCGTGCCAAACACCTCAGCAAGCAATGCCAGTTGTCCAGTAGTGAGGAACAGGGACAGCTAGGAGATCAAGCAAAAGATGAGTGGAATATGTCATCCAAAATAGTGATGTTTTTTGTTTCTTTTCTTTGTGCGGACTCGGAAAAGAATGGGAATGGCTGTCCAGGAGTGATACAATTGTTACTCTTTGCTTACTGAAGTCCTGCAGATCACTGAATGTGGCTGAGATAGAAAGATCATAGAATCATAGAATGGCCTGGGTGGAAAAGGACCTCAAAGATCACCTAGTTTCAACCCCCCTGCCATGGGCAGGGTCACCAACCACTACACCAGGCTGCCCAGAGCCACATCCAGCCTGGCCTTGAATGCCTTCAGGGATGGGGCATCCACAACCTCCTTGGGCAACCTGTTTCAGTGTGTCACCACCCTCTGTGTGAAAAACTTCCTCCTAATATCTAACCTAAACCTCCCCTGTCTTAGTTTAAAACCATTCCCCCTTGTCCTATCACTATCAACCCATGTAAACAGCCATTCCCCCTCCTGTTTATACACTTCCAATTAGTGGAAAGACACACTGGGGTCTCCCTGGAGCCTTCTCTTCTCCAAGCTAAACAAGCCCAGTTCCCTCAACCTTTCTTCATAGGAGAGGTACTCCAGCCCTCTGATAATCTTAGTGGTCATCCTCTGGACTCGTTCCAAGAGCTCTGTGTCTTTCTTGTGCTGGGGGCCCCAGGCCTGGACGCAGTCCAAATAGATAGATAGATAGATAGATAGGTGATAGATAGATAGGTAGGTAGGTAGGTAGATAGGTAGATAGATGATAGATAAAGTTAGATAGATAGATATAACCTGCATTTGTACCTTTTCATGTTCGTAATGGTTCACATTTTGCTGTTTTTCCACCTTTTCTTTCTCTCTCCATTGCCAAGAAAAAAAAAAGTCTGGGAGAGAGTGAAGAGAAAGAGCAAAACCGGAAAATAGTTCTTACCTGCTGAAATTCAAACAACAAAGCGAGGATTCATGGCTCTTTCTTTGGAAGAAATGAACACTGAGATTTCAAGAAAAGCACTAATTTCCACTGAGAAACTATTTTTTATCATTTGAAAAATTTTAATTGGCTTCATGAAGTACTTCTTGAAGGAGTAACCAAAGAGATGTAAAAATACATGTCTTGGTAGTTCATTTTTTACGGCGATTTCTCTCTAAAACTCATGCACCACTGTAAAACTGTCTAATACAGCAGTGCCTGGGGACAGGATGGGAGGGAATGTTGGTGTGTACCTTAATCCCAGGAGGAAAATATCCCCTTCAATCTTTTTTGCATTTACTCAAAAATACCTAAGCCTGTCTTGATTCTCTGCACTCCAGGCCAGCAAAAAAGGGAGCCAAGAATGTAAGGATATTCTTCTCTCAAAATAGCATATTTCCCGAATCAAAAGAGAAGAAAAAAAAGTCCCATCAGTCTGACAGACTTCCAGGAAGCAATGGGATTAATTTATAGTTGCCAGAAACCAAACTGTTTCTTTAGGCACTGGCAAGAAAGGTGCTATTTTACATCTCTGTTTACTTAACTAATGAAGAGACTGCTCAGCACTCTCAAGAAGCATGAGGATCACCTTCCTAAAAACAGGCTCACCAAAATGTAGTGCCATCATTTTGCTCTGTTTTAATGTGTGTTAATAGGGGAAATTATGACACTACTGCATGTTATATGGACATATTTTTTCCATGTTTTATAATGATTTCAGGTTGTTTAAAGGTATATTTTTATTTAAAGCTATTTGTCCACCTTTTCTTTTTCTACTCAAGAAGCCTTTTATCTGTTATTTCCTCATAAAAAGCTTATTATACCCAGTGCATTAGGGTATATTTTATATTTCCCACTCTGTTTCATCAACAAAGAGCTCTTAGATTACAGCAAAAGTGGTTTGGCTTGGGGGAAAGGAGACAGAGATCAAATGCAAGAAAGAAATAATATAGACTAGCCCTAAGATGTTGCATGAAAGTGAACTCAGATGTAAAACTGACATCTCAAAGTCATCAACCTTCAAGGGATGAGCCAGCAGCCTCTGCTTTCTTTAGAAGGCTTCATCTAGAGGGTGGTTAATATGTTAAGGATGAAGCCCTGTCAACCCAACCACAATATCCACTCGGCACCGTATTGTTCCTGCATAGAATCATTAAGGTTGGAAAAGACCACTAAAGTCATCAAGTCCAACTATCAATCCATAACCACATGCCCACTAAACTGTGTCCCTCTGTGCCACATCTCCACCTTTCTTGAACACCTCCAGGGACAGTGACTCCACCACCTCCCTGGGCAGCCTGTTCCAACATCTCACCACTCTTCCTGAGAGGAAATTTCTCATAATACCCAACCTGAACCTCCCCTGGTGCAACTTAAGGTCACTACCTCTCTTCCTATCACTGTTACCCAGGAGAAGAGGCTGACCCCCACCTCACTACAACCTCCTTTCGGGCAGTTATAGATAGAAATAAGGTCTCCCCTAAGCCTCCTCCAGACTAAACAATCCCAGTTTCTGCAGCTGCTCCTCATAAGACCCGTGCTCCACACCCCTCACCAGCTTTGTAGCTAAAGCAGAAAACTGGGGTCATCTTATTGTGAGGCTAAAACAGGGACACAAAAATGACTGCTTCGTGGCCTCCTGTACCTAACTACAGCCACAAACCAGGAGGGCAGGCCTGAGCTTGTGTTGTTTGGTCTTGTAGGCAGCTGATGGGCAGGGAGGCGATCAGCTTGTTTTGGCTTCAGCCTGAGGGCAAAACACTTTTTCTCAAGATGTTCTGGTAGCTGGTTGCTCTGTTTTACAGTTGCCTATGGTGAAATCCTTGCTCTCTTCCTACTGAAGTTTTTTTAAAAAGTGGTTCAAGCTGCTTGGAGAGGCACCTGGCTTTCCAGGCAAATTACTAAAATAGTTTCTTCACATTAATTTTTCCCCTCTGCCTGAAGCCAGCAGGTAACATCTGGAAAACGTACAAAACAAAGAACAAATTGTCATTTCAAAGGAGGCAGTAGCTCCATCCATGCTGGACGTGTGTGTGCTGTCATGCAAGCTCTGCAGGAGTGGGGCCAGCACCCTGACAGCAATCCGCTCTCCCACCTCACGCGCCACTGGGCTGCCTTGGATCAAAGGGAGGAGGGGAATGCATCCATGACTGAGCATCCTGAGGGTTTTTGTTAAAACAAGCTCAATTCTAGCTGAAGTCAGCACATCACTGCATGGTGTTCACTATGTTGGCACAGCATTCTGGTGGGAGTTTACCAGCCCATAGCCAGGGTCCAGCAAAGCCGCATGGATGTGGTTAGGGCTGCACTGGTCCCAGCCCCCCAGGCCTGCTGGGAACAGGCACTCTTGCTTGGGCTGGCTCCTCAGCATGGACCTTCGCACTGCAACGACAGTGTTTACACAGCTTTTTCTCAGCCCAGAGCAGGCACACTGCACGGTCTTATTCACCACCAATGTAGATACCCTCATGCAGAAACAGGGGTTAATCTGCTTTGCTTCTGCCTCTTCCATGGAAGTGATGTTGGAGCCCTGCAGGATCTTACACTTCTCTTTTAGAGGTGTGGCCCGAATATTCAAGGTATCTAGGAAAAACAACTTCTATCACAGAAATCTCATCTCTTCTATTTGAATTAAAATGGAGAAACAGACACAGATCTCACAGCTATTGCAGCACAATAAGGAAAATATTAATGTCCACAAGTCCTTAGGCTCTGCAGCAATGGGTCTGCCATTCAGAAATGTGAGATCATCATTCTGAGAAAAAAAAGATGTTGTGTAGGTGTAGGATTATTGCATTACCAAAACACAATGCATGCAGTGTAGGGGCTCTGGCCTTCCCTCTCCTCTCCCCACAGGCTGAATACCTCTGAGGAGAGGCTGGCGGGGAACCCACTTCTCCCACTTTTTACTACACCAGTCTAAAAATTTCATCCCTAGGGCAATGACTGTGAGGTCTGGCGCTGACCAAGGATCCCTGCTTCTGCTGTGTTTTGGGATATGGCCTTGGGCACAGTGCTCCTGGGGCCAGCCAGTTTGCAGCTCCTTTCAGCTGGGAACACAAGGCAAGGAGAGCACATCCAGCTGCAGCCCCCCAGAAGATATCTCGTGTTACGTGTTTATCTTTGATAAAAGGTCCCAGATTCCAAGGCTGCAGCAAGAACAGGAATGAGGTGGGACCTGCCCGAGCTATGTGACTCTGAATAGTTTTGGCACATTCTGATCTACAAATAAAACCATGTTATGCCTAGAAACTTGTAAAAAATAAATCAACTTAGTTTTACTTGTAGTGTATCATAAGATTTAAGCAAAAGGTTAAGGAGAAAGTTATTTAAAAATTGCAGAGACATGTTTGCTTTGATTTGTTTGACAATGAAAAGGAAGGATAAGGACAATCTAACATTGTTTCACTAGGGGCTTACAAAAATGTTCATTTGCATCCAGGCATTTCAAAATAATGCATAATATTTTGTGGAAGGAACTTACGGTGATAATTAAATTTTCTTTCAGCAGAGCTAGTACTGCAAATGAGCTGAAAATCAAATACATGTCAACAAATGACTTAACGAGCAACATTATATGGTTGTGTAATGACACATGCGAGGAATTCTACTGACAGGCCAACAGATCCTGAGCTGTTCCAGCTCTAGGAATGGTTCAAGGATGCCTCGGTGGCCAGCTCGGCCCTTCGCATGCAGCCAGGGAGCTTGCTTTTGGACTGGGCTGTGGGGCAGAGGGTCAGTGCGATCAGGAAACGGAAGGAGGCGCGAGCAGCTCGCTGGTGCTCACAGAAGAAGAGCTGTCATGTGGGAGAAAAAGCACCCTAGCTATGTATATAGAGGGTGTTCTTGCAGTGGTCATAGTGTAATCACCAAGGAGGAAACTAGCCTCAAAAATAGCTTAGAAATTTTGAGGTAAACTCCCACCTTTTCAGCAGGCAATGGCAAGCTGGTGGAGGAGAAGCAGGAGAGGAATGGCTGGAAGGTGGGAGGTGGCCAAGGGCCAGAGATACACGCAGGTACATCAGAGACTCAGAAGCTGGAGGCAAACAGCAGGAAATTGTTTTTCTTTGAGCCATCATGTCCTGAGTGTTTCCTGTTGCCTGTTTCTTCTTCCAAGTTCCTGGCAAAAAAAGCTTTAAGTAGCTGAGAAGAACAGAGGCAAAAAATCCAGAAGACCCACATGAGAGACCTCCTAGGTAGAACAAAGACATATACTCCTGAAAAGGAACTCATGAGGCTGCTGCCAAACAATACATAATATAAAGCATAAAACACATTACCTGTATTGTGGGAAACTTGCAAAAGGCAAATAGGTGAAACATGATCAGTGTTTTCCTCCGCTTATAAATCAACAAGTAAAATGGCATGATGATTAATTTGACTGGTTCGGTTTGCTTCTTATGTGGTCTTCCAGAATGCCAGCTGCATAGATGCTGAGCCAAACCCAAACCAAAAATACCTGTTTCTCTTAGATGCTAGGGACGCAGCAGATTAACCTATAAACCCCAGTTTCCCTTCAAGTTTTGGTTCTGGACTGAATCCTCAAAACTCCATAGGTCTGTCTAACCTGCAGTCACATCTGTGGTAAGGTTTGGCTCAGAAAGCAGGAAACCTGGAAGATCTCAGCAAGATTTTACCCTAAGCTGATGCAGTTCTGAATATTCAGAAGACGTAGTATCTCCTACCATAGTGTAGAAAATGATAAGTTTTGCTAAAAAACCAAGAACTGCCATTAATTATATAATGGCTTGTCTGAGCATCCCACCCATGTCACCAAACTGTTAGCCGGGTGTGAAGAACATTATCTCTCTTTAGCTCTGATGCACCTCTCTAATAATTCTAATAAATGGAGGTGGGCATTCTGCCAAACAAAAGAAAAGCATCCCTACCAATAATGAATCTATCCAACAAACATTAATTTTCTGAGCTGGCTTGTTTCAGCCAATTCAGTTTGTTGCAGTCTGGCTAAAGTAATTCTGCATTTGCTTTTTGTTTGTTTTCAGCCAGCAATGCACTTATTGGAACAAACTTGCTGACTCAGATGTTATCACAACTACTCAGGAATTGTGATTATAGGCGTTTCAGAAAACTGAGTTGAAAGTATATCACTGAGCTACCTCACAGCCTGTTTCTTTCTTCTTTAGCATAAAAGGGTGGCATACAATCATGTGAAGAAGTAGTTTTGTTTACTTGGTCAGGTTAAATTTATAACCATGGTTTCTAAATGTTGCCTGAAGCGCCAATCTGTCCAATTCTTTTTACATCTTCTTGGCTGATGTAAGAAGCTTGGAGCCAAGATTACCAGAAAAGCCAGAAGAGGTCTTCAGAGTTGTTCCAAACAAAATTCATTCTGTGATATTTTAAAGCCATCTGTGCAGCTTCTGATCAACCAATCTCCCTCACCCTGGAGGGCAGGTCATGGCATCGTATGATCATAACTCAGAGCTTTCTATTTGCTGTCTGTGACTTCAGCTGAAAACACCACAACATTACACATCCTGTGGCATGTCCACAAAAAACTGTCATGCCAGCAAGAGGTAACAGCCTGAAAAGCAGTTCTGCCTCATGAAAGAATCACAGACCTGTTACTGTGATATTCTGTGAATTCATATCCCCAAAAGGTAATAAATGAAACCATCAGATTAAGTGAGAAATGGCTTCACTTTTCTGACAGCCCCATCCACAGCCACAGTAGTCTAAAGAAGTCTTTACATTGAGTTATTGCCAGCTAAGCCAGTAACAGTGCCATACACATATCATATTTCCTTGACAACCTCCATTGAAAGACCTGCTTACAGCTACTCAGAAGCTTATGAATCTTTAAAGCCCTCAACTGAGATTTACATGCTATCAGGACTGTTGGTTTTATCTGAACTTTTAACTCTTGTGTAATGCAAGGAAATGGAGCTGAGAGGCTGAGGTGCCCCACTCAAAGACAGTGTGAGAGCTGGAGCCCATCCTTGCTGAGCACCTCTGTTTCAGGCCTGAAGAGGAGGTGCAGAGCCTGCAGCCAGCTAACAGCTGCAGGGAGGCTCAGTACCACGTCAGCAGGAATAGTAAAGAACTGGAGCTGGCAGCAAAATAGGAGAGAGGTAGAAGATTGTACTAAAATAAACGTGAAGTCAGTGAAGAGATCCTAAGAGAGAGATGTTATAAAAGTATCAAGACTTGTTGACATTGCACAGGAAAGCTTAGTCCTATCTTTTTGTAACTACTGAAAGCTGGACTTGTAATCTGTACAATGTTGTTTTAGAGGAGAGTTCACATATAATAACTGCACACATGCACATAGTCCTAAAGGACATCTACATTTGGCAAGTGTGACATTTAAGGAAAAGCAGGCCATCTCAGGTATGTCCATTCCAGTCAGAAGCAGAGTCCTGAAATCAGGAACCAAGTCCGCCTTGAGCCACTCAGATACCTAACAGTGCCTTCCTGCCATGATATTGAAGAGGTTCTTCTTACTGAGGTAGCGTCCACACTGACCACTCTCTATGAACACAAAAGAAGGAGAGATGTCCTGCACTGCCTTTCCCCCCACTCTACAGGCCACGTCTCTGGAAAGCAGTGCTATATGCCCTGACTGGTAATGAAACTCACATGTCAGGTCAGGAGTGCTCCCAGCCACTCATGAAGAAATGACACCATGTCTCTGCACTGCAGCATGCACATTACCCACAGCCTGGCCTAGGCCCAGTCTGCTGCACCAGAATTCCTTCTTTTGATCCTCCCCAGTGGCAAAGACATGTTGTCCTTCAGGCTGGGGCAGGATGGAGGCGTGATAGCCCAGATCTCCACAGAGTCTTCCCCAGTTTCAAGGAGCACCTGGCTGGACCAGCCTCAGAGCCCATGGCATGGGAGTTCCCAGACATTGTAGCACCAGGGGGCAGTTGCCTTCACCGTGACAGAAGGGACACATTTGGGACTTGCTACTGCCCACAGCTGAACTGTTCAGTTGTGGGCAGCAGCACCTCAGGAGGTTCAGCAGCAGTCTGGGATTTGAGGAATCTCAGAAGCATTCCAGAGGTGCTGGCTGACTTTGCGGTGTCCAGAGGTCCCACGTTTCCTCAGCACAAAGAGCTGTGTGCTCTCCTGGAAAGCTGCTTTGGCCACGACTAAAAGCTCTCTCCAGAAGAACAAGTTCAGAGCCAGAGACATCTCCCTCCCCACGGGCAGTGCACCCCTCAAGGCAGAGCTGTGAAGGGCTCTGACTCAGGCGTGAGTTGCTTGTCAAGAAACAGCTGGAGATGTTCAGCAGTGCTGGAGTGCGGGGCTTGGAGTCTCATTGAGACTGAGAAAGGCATGCTCAGGGGTTTCGTGACATGCTGCATCTTACAGAGCCAAAAGTCATGAGGTTCATGGCCAAACAGATGGACTTCACTGGGAGGAGGGGGTGGCCACCTGAGGAAGGACTGCAGAGTATGTACAGGGCTTTTAGCAACGTGGGATTAGCCTAAACGTGCTGTTGCACAGCAGATCTCTGGACATCCCCTCACTCTCCCTTACTCACATATATGAAAGCTTTCCCTGGAGCCCAGTATCACCAGTGGCCTCCCTCCAGCAGCCTTTCTGCACTGCTCCATCTTACTCAGTGGAGGCCAGGAGCAAAGTCTCAGCATCCCCTTCCCCCTTCCCACACTAAGTAACCTAACATATAAACTCCTGATGCACCTCAGGCCACCCCTTCTCTTCACCACAGGGTGTTACACACTCTTCCACAACACTGAACTATGAGAGGAAGAGGAAAGTCAGAGCAGCTGATTCTGAACAGATACAAGTACCACCAGCAGTGCACAAACTATGTTATATGGCTGATGGCTTGTGGGCATTCAGAAACAACCACAGTCAGCAGTGCCTGTCACAACTGCTGTTGATGCTAACACTCAATCAGAAAAGCCTTGCATCTGGTGGATGATTCTATTTACACTGTCTTTAACTCGGTCCCCAACTCCACCTTTACGAGTTTGCCTTGTAGTTCCTTGTCACAACTCCCACGTGCTGATGAGCACTTCTGCATGTGTTCTGTGAATGCACATTTCCATCCCATAACAGAAGAATCATGAGGAGCAAGCCTGGAAGCATTCTCCTGAAAAATATACCCAGCATGCAGGGTTTGGTCAGGAGCAGGGCCATGCTCAGCGTTTGCTTCCTTCCCATATAGAAAATCAGGCCTCATCATGCTGGGCCTGACATGCACAGCACAGAGCTCTGCCCTCATCTCAAAGATTTCTCTTTGGCTTGCTGCCTTGCATTGTAAAACCGTATCTCCTCTCTGGATTTCCTTTCACCATGCATTCAGAGCTTGTCTTCCTTCTGCTGCCTTCCCTGGCTGTGACATGTGTGCCAATTGAGCAGGCCTGTTGAAAATTGCCCCCCTCCCTCCCTATTTGTAACATGTGCTCAAAACCAAAACCATCTCAAGACATCTCTGCTCTATGTTCTGGGCAACATGTGCTCTCACTGGGACATATCCCAGCTGGTCTTGCCTCTGTGAGCTGCTCCTCGCTGTTGTAATGTGGCTGATGAGCAGAAAAAGCTAGAGAGAAGGAAGCGAATAGAGAGCAAAGAAATAACCTGAGAAAAGGCAGTGGATGAGAAAGGTGAAGAAAGGAAAAACTTAATGGAAAACAGGCAGGAAAAATGAGAAAAAAAGAAGAGAGAAAAATGCAAACAGTGGTGAGCAGAGAGAAAAATAAACAGAGAAGATAGAAAGTGTAAACCAACAAAAAAAAATGAGAAGGAAAAAATTGGATTGAATGAAGCAGTAATAGCGGAGTCAGTCCCTACCTTGAAGATACACTTTACCAGAGAGATCTCTTCTGACACTCTAGATAGCTTGGTCATGAGGCAACACATGCTGCCCCTTCTGTGGGACAGGGGCAGTCGTGTGCCACAAGCAAGATCAAAGGCATCAGAAGGGCTTTTTGAGGGAGTTAACCTACCAGGATCAGAGAGAAAATCTCTTCAAGTGTGAAACAGTCATTAAATTGCTTATTAGAAAGCTGATCTGTTGCAAGTCCATACTCTGCTTGTTCAGTGGTTGTGTGCTCATGTGCCCATGTCCTCCTCACAGTGCCTGTGTGGGGACGGCAGATGGCCACACAAGGGAGTATACAGCATTCCAGCTGTAAAACTTTCTGTCCCCATGTTCTGGAGAAAATGGGTCCAAATCTATGCTGCACAGAGATCCGTGCTCTCTGCCAGCACAGTTATCCCACTAGATTTAAAGCTGGTCTGGTTGCAGAATAAAAGACCACTTGAACTCTGGTTTATATCAGGTTTTTCATTGCTAAGAAGTAAATCTTGCAATGAAAGTCCACATTTTACCAATATAAGAATACTAAATGAAAGCAGTGCTGATACAGTAAGTATTAAATCAGAGGGAATAAGTAGAACCCACTTTATCCTCTTCATAATCTTCTGAGCGCACAGACAACTGAGTTCTGACAAGTTACCTCCGTGCACTAGCACATGTGGGAGGAGGTTGCAGGGGCGACTCTGAGGGCAGGATTTGTTGAGGGAGGTTTTCTGAGGGAGTTCGCAGCAATGGTGCATGTGTCTGTTTGAAGACAATTACACATGACTGCTGGCACACACCAAACCCACTGGATTAGAGAATGTTGGAGTGCTCCCCTTGGTTTTCAAGCTTCTGCTCTCTGTGTTTTGAGTAAGTAAATATATTGCTTTTTGGAAGCAGATTTTTACCAATCTGCAAGAAGAGTAAAAATTTCCAAGAATTCCTGAATGATTTAGAAACTCTTTTTATAACAGATATGTCCCAAAGACCCACCACAAATCAGAAAATGCTCACCGAATTACACTCACTCACACTCAGTATGCAGCCAGTGGTGAGCCAAGAGAGGAGATACAAGGTGGGACATTGGACTCAGGGTCAGTGGTGCAGTGATGCAGAAACATAACTAGGGGCAGAAGTCAGATCCTTGATGCCTCCAGCTAATGCCAAGTAGTCAGTTGCTGCAGAGCAAAATAAACTCAAATTCACAGAACGTGACTTATGTTTGGGCCAGACACGAACACTGAAAACACTCTTGTTCAGATTCTGTCCCATTAAGTAACAGTTGTTCAGCTTCGTTAGAGTGTATAGGAAAGATTCACAACCCCTGGAGCCAGTATGCCCATGAAGATATAAAGACTGGTTTCCTTAGAAGTGTCTTTCTCAGAGCCACATAAATCTCTGCTCCTGGGTGCCCACTCTTTACATGTCCAGCCATCAGAAACAGCATTACTAAATGCTATGCAGGAACCACAAAGTCAGACTCATAAAGATTTGCCATTAATGATATAATGCATTGTCAGGAGATTAAGAGATTTACAGTATAAAAAATATCTCTGATCCATTAACGCATTGTGAAGGTCTTGGTTTAAAGCACCACTTGAATCTTTCCTAGAAACAGAAAAACAAGAAAATGTCAGTAGCATATGAATTAGACTTGAATAAATAAAGGCATTTAGTAAATAGAGCAACTCCTTGATGAAATCATTTTAAACATTTAGCAATCAATGGGATTTGTTTTGTTTTAGAGTAGTGAAGGGAAAAAATGATGGCATAGAAAGGAGAGTTCATAACTACATCAGATGCAGAAACATCCTTCAACCTCCACACATTGGCAACTAATAGATGTACAGTGTCAGTGCAGCAACGTCATGTCAAGAAAAGCCAATACAGCTTTCTCCTGTATCTGCATTTCTTCCACTACTCACATCTTACAGGGTACCTTCTTCAGGACACATCTGTGAGGCAAATCTGTACCTTAAACTTTGATGGTGTCCCTTCAGTTCTGCATCTCGCAAATGAAGGATGGTTTTAGACAGAGCAATGTGTTAATTGGAATCTGATGCTGGCATTTTCTGGAAACAAAGTCAATAATCACCTAATCTACTTTCAGTATCTGCACTAAAAAAGAATGTAATATGTAAACATACAGTATCAACTCCCATCAATTACTTCAGTGCTTTTTATCTCTGAATTTTAATATTAAAAGATGTTAGTCATAAAAGCACAGAAAAAAATGTTTATTTTCTTTGAAAATAAAAGCATTTTTAACATTCCTAGGAGATGATATTTGTTAGGAGCTGCATCCAGGTCTTGAAATATTAAAATCAGCATGATCTAAATGCATATTCGAACAGCTCGAAGTAGGAAGTCTAACCAGTATGTTTTTCTTTGTCTGAGGGATTAACTTTTCCATTTGTCACGTCTGACTTTTTAAAATATCAATCTCCGCACTGGGTAGACTACTTTAGCACAGAAGATGAAATCACTCAACAACAAATGTTCAATCTACTACTATATGCTATTATTCCAAAGCCTAACAGCAAACTTCATCCTTCATCAGCAGAATGCTCGCCAAACTGCTTAGTTACCGAATGTGTTTGCATTTGTGTTTACAAACTGAACACATCCCTTCCTTCTTTTAATTAAAAAAAAATCATTGTAATTTATTGAGCTAACCCTGCACATCCACCGGCCAAAACAAGGGAATGTCCTTTTTTAGCAATCACCTAAATTAGTGACTGCACTTCTCCAGGAATGGATCCCAGTAGCTTCTGCTGCACCCTGTGTCAGCAAAGGAACCTCCACCCTCTCAGGAAAGATTCAACTCCTCTGGACAAGAACACAGTGTATTCCCTACAGGAAAATCAATCAGTCTTTGACAGCTGCATGTTTGTGGTCACTGTGAAAGCCCCTGCATTTGTAATCTAAGTAAAAGTGATAATTCTTCCTTTTCTAACAGGGTTATTGTGAAATGACTGTTTATGTTTGTGAGGGAGTCAGATATCCAGTGAAGGCTGCAAGAGAAATGCGTACCAATAAACCAGAGGTGCAACTCTACAGAGGATGCCGAAAACTGCCAGGAAGGAAACCTCAAATATGGAATAAGTAGACCCAGCACTGGGAAATCCCAATGGGATCCAAAGGTTTAGGAGGAAGTCAGCACTTTGTATCCTGATCTCTCTGACAGCTGATGAAAAATGAAGAAAAAAAACCAGTATCATCATGTTACAATAGAAGAGGCCAAACAAAAATGGCAGACCAACTGACTGGCCAATATTGTAACATCAAATTTTCCAAAGAGGCTATGTTAGAAAACAAAAGTGCACTTTAGGGTCAGTCCTCATCAGCTTTGATTGTTTGAACTGAAGCAGAGCCTTTGAAGAAGAGCCACAAGCACTCATGCAGCACTATGACTTTCTTGACATACAATACAACTAAATGGGCAGGAAATGGGCTCTTTCTGCTCCTTTCCTTCACACATTTCTCTGTCCTTACTGGAGAAGTGGCCCTTTTGTAGAACACATTTTAACAGATGCAATATCTATGGCTCATTTATCCAAGCATCAAATTTTCCCCATTGTATTATCATCTTTCCCAGCACACATTACCATCCAATTAAAAAATTCCTCGCAGGTCTGCAGGGAAGAATTTTTCGTTGAACAATCGATGGCAAAATTTCCATCCACTTCAGTGGGGCTGTAAATTTCATCAGATCTCTCTCTCATTCCGTGAGCTTCTTATGCCTAGAGGGGAGAATTTGTGCTCACGTTTGTTCTTGCCGGCTAGTACCAATGTACGTTCAATTATACCACACTGCTTGATTCTGCACCATTCTTCACGTGTACTTCTGCACATTCAGGTCCTCTCAGTGGAAAAAAATCCTGTGGCCTTTGGATTTTGCAGTTCTTTTGTATGACTTAGCCTACATTTCAAAGTACTTTGTCTCTTGTGTGACCTGAAGTAAATTAAAAGGTACCATATGTGAGAGGACTTAAAAAAAAAAAAAATAAAAAAAAAAAAAGAGCACATACATTACCTGAGGCTAATATGTAGGAATAAGTCTCATTTGGGGGCTTTTTCCCCACAGAAATCCCATACTTGAGGTGCGATATTCAACACAGTTGCCAGTCAGATATTTCTTTTTCTTTCCCCTCTTTATATGCAGAATAAATTAGAGGATAAAGTGTAATGACGGGAGATGCAGATGAAAGCAGTGGCTCAAAACACTGTAACCTGAGGCTTGTCAGAGCCTTCACGGTTGCCCATACCCGGCACGCTGGTGGAAGCTGCTGCAGCCTCTCAGAGACAAGGAGAGCGACTGTGTCCCCAAACATCCAGTGCAGTGAGGCATCAGTCATTGGGAAGATGGCAATGCTGTGTGCTGGTGAAGGTCCGATCTGGGAGTCCCCATGTTCCTTTCCAGCAGCCATCTTAGCTCATGGAGAACCTCCTGGAGACTCTGGAGCTGCCAGCTCTGATAATGGCCTGGAGACATGACAAAGACAGCTCAGCCTCCAACCACACTGGACACCACAGATGGTTGCCAGGCTTGGCAAGGCCATTTTATTTTTAATATGCTTTCCTTAGAATCAGGAAGAAAAAACACGAAGATAAAAGCTGTGTTAAAAGCTAAACAGATACAGGCAACACTTTGCAAAGGCAGTCTGACTTTAGGATTAGATCATTCTAATAAGCAAAAATAACAGCATTTGCCAAAATACTTGCAATGTTATGTCTCTCTTTAGCAAAGGACCACGAACGGAAACCTACATTCTTACTGTACTCTTATTGTCTTCTATAAAATCAGATTGATCTTGTTACCTGGTTATCACATGGTCAATCAATCAGTTCAGTTAAGCTATCCTTAACAGATATTTATTTCATTTGCATGCCACCATTAAAGAAAGAAACAAGTTAAAATTAGTGTGAATGGGAACTAAAAAAGGAGCGACACTTTGCTTTTACAAAATTCATTCAAATGCAAATTACTCTAGACATCTGTTTGAAGAGCTCTTATCACAGGTGGAACAACTATCTCCAGCCTATGTTACAGATAATGAAAATATCTTATATGCATCTTATATAGAAGGGCTGCATTTAAACAAATAAAGTGCTAAAAGTATATAGAGAAGGGGAAAGAAGAAGTAGTCAATAAAGAAGCTTCTGATTAAGATTAAGAATTCAGGAAGTATAGGTGTTGAAATTACAAAGACAAGAAGTTAGGAAGAAATGAAGAAAGTTTTCTATCACGTATGGAAAGAGCAGAAGGACCAAAAAGAGAGTCCAATGGGCATCACGAAGAAGGTTGAATTGAAGGATAAGTTTGACAAGGACCAAAATCTGAGCTTTGACTAGAGGTGGTCATCTTGAATATGCAATTGCTAAGAACAGTGGTAGATAGAAAGAGCTGTTACTCTAAACCACCGTGTAAGTAAATTTGAAAGAAGATATTGCAGGAAATGTAGATTGAACATACATTCCTTCTCCCTGAATTCTGGAAGAGCTAGCCTTTGGAACTGGAAAGTGGTGAAGTCAAAACAATTAAAGGTACAGTGACAAGAGAAAAAGGGAATAAAATCTAAAATTGATATGATTTTTGGGATACAAGACTTTTGGAAGATGGTAGACCCATTATTTTGGCCTTGAGTAGAACATTTTCTTGGGGATATAATGCCTGGGGAAATTATTACAAGAGACAGTACATTGGCTGAAAACAGAGGACAGACACCACAGAAAGGGCATGATTGTACTGATGGGAAGTTATTAGTGGAGTTCATCCAGCAGAAAGTATTGGATCTTATGGTAACACTTTAGCAATGATCTGTGTGGTTTAACTGCTGCTCATCACATGTTCATGAAATTTGCCACTGGAACAGCACAGAAAGAAACTGCCAAGAGAGAAGGACTGAAATATTATTTGGGAAAAACTAGATGACCTTGAAGTCTGGAGTAACAGAAATGGAATGTATACTCAGGATCTAATAAGAGGGATATCTGCAACTGCCCAAGAGATCATTTGTTTGAAGCTGAGAAGACTTCAGTGTATTATTTAGGGTGATGTCAAGCCACAGATGTGGTGCATCCATAAGAAAGGCAGACATGATCATAAGATGAATCAAATATTTCCCATACGAGAAGTAATGAGCCAATGAGATTGCACAAAAGCTGTATGGCACCCCATCTGTAATGCTGTGCACAATTTTGGTTACCCCCATTCTAAAAAAAGTAAATGAAATTGCAGCAGTGCAAAGAAAGACTACCAGGGAGATAAAGTGACTGGAGAAATTATTCTACATGAAATGAACAGAAAAGCAAGGTTGAATATGTGCAATTGCTCTCTAAAAATGCATCAATCGGAACATGGCAGGAAGAATTGTTAGAAGAAAGAGCAACAGTAACACAGAAACCCTAGTGAGTAGAACTGGTAGAACTTTAAATGTCAGGAGTCTTTTAGCCATGTATGAGACAAGATGTGGGACAGCCATGTAGGTTTCAAATAGAGTCTGATCTAGGTTAACATTTTATACGAACAGTTACCAAACTGGTTGCTTTCAATTGGAGTAGATACAATTCAACAACCAAAGGACCACTTCCAGACTTGTGATGCGATACTGTGGAGCAGATCATGACCCTTAGGACATGAGGAAAGGAGAGGAAAAGATCATATCTTAGGCTGTTTGAACTTAAGCACAGGTCTGCCTGGGTTGAACAATTAAGATGCAACAGAAAATGTTAATTCTGAACTTCAACACTTATTTCACTGCAAAAGGTCACTGGCTTCCAACCCCACCCAAGACAGCTGTGTTGGAGTTTTTCAATCAAGCCCAAAACTTGCAGCTTTGTTTCTGACTGGAGCTAAGAACAGAGGACCGCTTGAAAGGAATGTTTGGAAGGAAAAGGAAGAGTGGGAGAAAAAATGTTGTGTATGCTGGGCCGGTTGGAGAAGCAAGAGGACATCTCAGGGACAGCATAACAAAGATACAACAGTGTCTAGAAATACCTGAAAATCAACAGGGAAAAGGATGAGGAGAGTCAACATGCAGCAAAAGGTCAAGCTCTACATATGCCTTTAGGCAGCCCTAAATAACATATCTTCAAAGGCCTCTTTTTTTTTTTTTTTTTTTTTTTTTTGAGGATAGAAATGTAAAACTCATGTGGGATTTATTGTTATTTTATTTTGTAAGGAAGAGGTCTGCATTTCAGCTGATCATTTGCAACTCGAAGGAAAAGGTTGGATGCGTTTAGAAATCCTCCAATACATATTACAAACAACCCCGCAACTCACCTTACTGTGCCTCTGCTCTGGGTGAGTCACCAGCACACATAAAAGAGAAGGAAGGAAGTGCTGGGGTTAACGAAAAACAGCCTGCTTGGAAACTTAATTCTAATGTTAATGATTAAAGAAAACAGAAGATGAAGTATTCCTTCCAAACCAAAAACGCTGTTTGTTCAGCGCAAGCCAAAATCAAAACAGGAATGATTTATTCCCCACAGTGTTGCAGAGGAAGAAGAATATAGAATAAGCACTATGTAATGAGAAGCTCTAGATTCTGATGATCAGTAGCAATGGGAACCGTACACACTGATAATGGAAGCAACCTCTGAATGTGTTAGTCTCTAAGTGGGTCTCCATGCTAGCCACAGTAAACTGGTGGCAGCCCTGGGGTGAGGACGAGGACTCCCAGCACCAGGCTCAGGTGGCTGTGATGCGGCATGGGGGCTGCCACCAGCAACGTGGAACAGAGCTGTTTGGGGTCTCACCAAGAAATTTTAATAGTATGACACATTTAATCTCCAGAGGAAACAACTGACCAACATCTGTTAGAGCCATGGTGCGCCTCACAACCTGACTTCCCTCTAAGGCACCAGGGATTCCATGAAGCTGATAGAGCAAAGCTGGTTTATACCTGCTGAGAGATTGACACCTTTGTTTCTTCTCCAGAGCAGCTCAGACGCAGAGAGAGCAAAAACTTCACAAGACAAAGTCTGCATGGTTTTTTCAAGACTGGTGTCATCTATGGCTACGTATCTCACACTGATACAAGGATATCTGACTTAAAGCTTCTTGGTTTATCCTATCAATACCATAATTGTTCTGCGAGAGGACAAAGGTAATCACTTTTGCCTCAGAATTATAAAAGCAGAAATAACCACATAGCAAAGAAGGGATCCACCCTGAAGTCTGTTCCCCTAATATGTGCTAAAAATATTTGGGTGGCTCTTGCTGCAGACCCATGCTATTGACTTTGATGTAATAAATTTAATATCATCTTATGTTATGATAGTTTCATACCCCAATTGACATAAACCACTATAAAACCTCATATCTGAACTCAGATCAAAAAGATTATGCACTAGCTCAGACAGATGCTTTTCATTCAGTCCTTTCAGAAAAGCCTGGAATTTCGACTGCAAGCTTTCTTGGGATTTTTTGCAGTTAACTGGTCATCCACCGAGCAGCCTGCACATTTCCAGAGGTTGCTGCAGACCTTACCAGAGCTAGAAGAAAACCCATTTTCCATAGCTCATTTTTTCCTAGGGAGTCCTGCATTCCAAGGGTTTAGTAGTCTGAATTTTATATATGTGAATTCCCATCTTCTAAATGTGTTTCCCATGAAAGATTTTTTTTTATTTTTTATTTTTTATTTTTTGCTACAATAAATACTTTAAATCAGGCATTACTGTAGGAAAAACACTATGAGAGGAGAAGCATTAGAATGGACAATAGAAGGATTAGGTAATGGTATCATAATTTCCCAAAGGCTGAGATATTCAAGAATTCTACACAAATAAGTCATTCATTTACTAAAGAGGGTTCATGGGAGCAAAGTGCCAATTTTTTCCTGGAACCTGAAAATCCCAGCTTCTAGTGACCACCAGCTGCCCTTGACTTCAAGGCTTCACAAGATGTGATGCTCTCACACCAGAAAAACCTTTTGGAGAACAGGCGTGGTGTTTCTGACAATACTGACAATCGTCACAATTTCTGACAATACCAACAATCATAGGAGGAGTTTACCATGACCACAAGCAGCAAGTGCCCCTTATCATAACCCCAGCACATGGAGTTACTTAGATCAAAATCAGGTCTTTGACTTTCTCTTCTACATACCAGTACGGCTGGGACCGAGCACTGGGACTATGAAACCTCTTTTAGATTGACTTGTGCTCCTAAATCTCTCTGGCCTTTTTTAAAAACCTACTACCCAAGATGTCAGTCGTTACTGGAAGTGTTAGTGAAGATGTGCCAGCAAAGAACTGCTAAATGTAAACAAGTCAATGTCTTGCCTGTTACCCTCACTAGGCACACACAGTAGGTAAACTGTTTTCCATCTCCTGCAAAATTGGCAAAGTGACAGAGCGTGTGTAAGACGAATAGAAAGAACAGGTGTATCATTTGGCTTTTGCAGTGTTACTCACATCTGTCCTGATCCAAGTGCACTGCTATGGCAAGTCTGCAGGTGAAGCTCAGTGGGATGATTTCTGTGTGGTCCACAAGCAGCAGAAGGCTCTTCTGTTTCCACCTCGGTCACCTCAGGCTCTTCAGCTGGACAAAAGCAAACACACAATCCTGAAAGACCCTTTCAGACATGTCCCTAGTGGGAGGAGCCATGCACGAGAGGAATAGGGTGACTCAAGGCTTGGACTTGGCCACAATCCAACCATTCCTTACATGCAGACAAGGGCACTGAAATGTGCAGAAGAGCATCCCTGCCTAAAACATGCTTTTTTGCACTCAGCAACAAGCTAGAGATCAGTCCAGATGTACGATGTCACCTTTTGTTACCATCCATAAATCTCCAGCTTTCCATACTCCCAGCCAAATCTATGATACTCTGGATCAAACTTTGGTAGAGGAGGAATGGGAGACACTTATTATTTCATAGGCAGTAACCTGCAGGTCGCCACAAAGGACATTAGACATTGTTTATCTAAATCTATAAAACTCGTAAGTCCTATCATGTGGGTCGGAATATACCTTCACTGAAGCTCTGCTACACTTGCTGTAAGAAAAATAACTTTGTCCTGAAGGGACAGCTCTTGCAAATTTTGTGACACTAGTTCCATGGAACCTCTCCATTCCTTCACATAAAAAAAGGTTGCTGAAGAATTGAGCCTTTAGCTCTGCTAAAATCATCAATGAGCAACTATGTATCATGTCCAGTTAAGCATGATAGGAATGGAATTGTCAGCCTTGAATTTTCATGTAAATGAAGTGGGCTGATTTCATGTAAATGCAGCAGTGTAGAGCAGGATAGAATAATTCATGTAGGACAAAAAAAAAAAAAAAAAAAAAAATAAGATGTGTCCACAAGTAAGTAACTTGTATTTAAGTATTTCAGTCTCACAGGACATTGCAAAATGAAGATCTGTCCAAAGACAAAAAGCAGTCAACCATTACATTAAAACATGCCACTCAGAAACACATTATTCTCTCTCACAGTGTATTAAGTCAGATTGACTAGAGAGTTAAAAGAAATCTATAGCTTTTAATGTAAGTGCAGAAATGGTGAGCTGGGAGACCTCAAGCACTCCCAAACAAATGTGATGACATCTTACAGAGTTCTTAGCATAAAGCATCCACCCCACTGAAGGCGCTGTCCCAGGAGGAGGCAGGCAGTAAAATTTGGAGCACAGTTTGGACCCACAGTTTCTTGCATTCCATAAATACCTTTGTGCAGAAAAAAAACAACAGGCATTTTCAGACTTGAAATTGGTGTCAGAGCTGTGCCTAACTCCATCTCTGCTCCCTGTGGCCCCCTGCCAAGTGCAGAAGAAGTATCTTTGGAGGATCTGAAGGAAACCAGCCAAGGAGACCTGCTTAATCTCCTTCCCCATGTACTCATCACAGAAAACCTCTTCAGGAAATGCCGGAGCTCCCAAGCCAGGCAATTCCAAGATGCACACAGCTCCTAGCAGCTTGCTGAGGTCCTTCTTGTCTTGCTCTCAGGCACTCTACATACAGGATATTACAAGACTCCAGATTCCATATGATTCAGAAATAGCCCAGCATACATAGGTCCTAGCTTATTGTCATGTTAAAATGACCAATAGGACAGCCCTCTGTTCTCCCATCTGGACGGATATGATACCTCCTGTGGGTCTTTGTCAACCTGGGAAGAAGCCAAGGAACCTGCAAGGCAGAGCTGCTAGCTCTTGGTGTCACAGGTGCTCATTAAGCCATCCCAGGAGCTGCTTTCCCAGATAAACTGTCAAATCCTTCCTTGTAGTCTCAATCCAGGCTTGTCCAGAGGCAATTTCATTTCTAGTACTCAAGGCTGTGGTGTGCAAGGCATTGCATGAGATGCGAGGGGCTGTGGGCAGGAGCTTCTCCTCCCTGTGGTGCAGCCAGGACTGTGGGCACTGAGGCAAGAGCATGCAGGAGATGCCTCTGCTGGCAGCATCTTTGTCATCTCTGGGGAAAATGCAGTGGAAAGGGATCCTGGGGTGAGAAGTGCAGTCCGAACCACAGATGTTTTAATTAGGAAGGATTATTCAGATCCTGTGCTTTCTGGAGGCTACAATATTTTTGACATGAGAAAGCACAGAGGAGCCAAGTTCCTTGTAATCCTATACTGAAAAGCAATGGTGATAGGATTTCGAAAGGATGCCAGTGAGAGATGAGTCCATCAAGTCCACAGTAACTGCTGCTACATTTCCATGCTTTTGGAGCTCATTAAAGTATTAAATGGAGCGATCCACTAAAGATTTTCTAGACTTGCAGGTGCTCAAAGTCAATTCTTCACTCAGATTCTGTGTACACCCAGAGCACACTCTCTTCTACAGCTGACAGAGAAGTATAATATTCTTGGAGAGCTCATTGTAAAGATCAGCTCAACAGTTCATGTATAAATCATTCTTCCATATAAATATCTCATAGGGTTCTAAGATCACTATATATTAAAATATGGATGGTATCCTTAGCCAAGAATGAAATCCCAAGAAGCTTTATGGGCTTTGTGTGTGCTTAAGAAATAATGAATTCCCAAGGAAAGGAGCATGGTTTTTTATTGCGTGTGATATTGAAAGTGCATCTATACTTACATAAAACCAGAAAATGCAAACTGGCATTTGACTTATGAGGACAGGATCTCCCACTGGATCACAGTTTTGGCCCTGGCAGGGCTCAGGATGACGTTCATGAGGATGGTTTGAAGGAAACTTTTGCTCATATCAGCATGAGAGGAAACCATGTTTTGAACACCTGTGGAGACAGAGACACTTCCAGACCAGCAAAACGAGAGCCTGAAAGAAGAATCATATAGCACAATGTGGGACTTGTAATTGGAACAAGTTCAGCGTGGGGACCCATGGTCAGTGCCCTACCTGTCTGCTTTTGTATCCTGCACAGGTGACTGTTAGACATCTACTGAGAGTCTGGAGTTTGCTAAAAGCAGTTGTGAAGTCCAGGAGATAGCTGTGAGCATGGGGTCAATGTAGTAGCATCAATGAATGTCAAGAGTGGGGCAGGAGGAACAAGTATCATGCCTAAAGCCCAGTCCCTGCTGCTAGTCCTGTGGGGCTGAGCTCACCCACCACTTCCATGCCTTCACTCTCCAGCTAAACAAATTTGGTTTTACTGTCCTCTCATTCACAATACGTGATAAAGGTGCTGTAGTGGAAATGCCAAGTTTTGGGCTAAACCAGTGATTGAGCACCTGGTGGAAAGGCAGGGCCAACCCAGGGGAGCTCAGCTGCATGCAGTGCTCCTGAGTGACCAGAAGGGGTGGAGCCAGGATCCACCCCTTCCCAGGCCTCATTTAAGGGTTCGTGGTGGAGAGGAAGGTATCTTGCTGGAGATCCCTGTCTACTGGAGGTCTTTCCATAGTAAGCAGTTTTTCTTCCTATGTTTCTGTGTTTGGGCTTGTTCTCATTTGCTGCAGCCTAGGATTGTGCCACCCTGCTACTAACACTGTACTTTCCATTGCATTACAGATGTCATAAAAAGTACTTGAGCTTGAAGGTGTACTTGTTTAAGAAGCTGATGAAGAATGCCTCATGCTATTTAGAGGCTGTCAGTGTTACCTTTTACGTGGTTGCCAACCGCATAAGTGGCATTTGCACATAAGAAAGTTGACTTTGCAGAAGGAGCTGCTGTTGGAGATAACTTCTCCAAGCACTGTCTGGCTTGTTCTGTACCCTCTTGCTTGACTGTTATCCTCAGCAGGCACACACAGTAGATAACCTGTTTTCTATCTCCTGCAGAACTGATAAAGTGACAGGAGCTGTGTTACCTTCATCCTGAGCTGGACTCTCATCCATGTGACCGGCTGTGTATGTGAGCCAAGAGGGCTGTCCTTTGGTATAGACTGTTTTCAAGATGTGAAGTGCACTAGCAAAATCACATTCCTTTTGTCTCTTCTTTTCCCCTTAGGAAAGGAGTCTTCCCCATCCGTTCTTTTTTTCTTAAAAATAAGTGCAAAAATCTATAGCGTACATTCAGACTTAACAGGGAAGGAATATGAGGGGTTTGTTTGTTTGTCTTCTGGAAAGCTGTGCCAAACACTTCTTAATAGAATGAAGGAAAAGATCATTCTCCAGTTCTCCATATGAACATGGCATAGACAACTGAATCTTCAGTGTTAATATATCTCAGCCTTTCTTCCCCTGGTAGCAAGGATGGAGCAGGAGCTACCTCTCTCACAAGATAAGACTCACTCGAGCTCCCTGCTGCAGGGAAGACAAAAACCAAATGCAGGCATGCTGTGACCCACCAGCATCCCCGTGGACCTTGGCAAGTTCCTGCTCAGCCCTCCAGGTGCCTCTGAGCCTTCTCAGAGATACCTGGGCTTTTCTGCTGACCTGGGTGTAATTGGTCATTAGTAGCTCTGAGCTTGCGTTATGTAGCTCAACCGTTATTGTGACTACCAGTGTGTATCAAGTATTTTTTAATAGCCTATTTTTTGGAGGAAGAGCTACAAGACCATGCCACCATGCACATGCAGTGAAGCTATTCAGAGCTCAGGGAGTGCAATGCAAAGGTCTTGTCATGGGTGGATGGGGAATAGGAGAAAGGCTCCAAGAGACACAGAGAGCCTTTATCAGATAAAAGCCAATGTGAGCGTAGCTCTCAGTGTAAGCCATGCACATGAGCATGAGTTGGTGAGGAGCAAGATGCTGAAGCTGTTTGGTTTTCTGCATGTGTTCTGCTGCAGCAGCCTCTTTCCCTGTACCTCACCCCTTATCTCATCTGGTGTCAGTGGATTTCCAAAGCCATGTTTTTAGTAAGCATATGGTGTTTAAGATCCAGATGACAGTATTTGTTACTGTTTAGGCTATTATTGTTGGTGACTCTTTAATAGTGCATCTGACATTCTCTCAGCCATAAGAACTGGAGTTCTGTTATTTTTTACTTAGGATGTTTATGTGAACATCAAACTTACTGCCTTGTGGTCTATTTCAGAAGTATAAATAAATACTAGTAATCAATATCAAGCAAGCGCTAAACACAGAGCAATGCTCAGCTTGTTAAGGTGTTATACAAACAAATAAGAGAATGATTCGCTAACCTCTTTCAAGTCCACAATCAAAGCAAAAGAGAAGAAAGAACAAGAACATATTGTTGTTGTTTCCTAACACTCCATGTATCATAAAATTTTGATTTAAGAGTTGTTTGCTTTGATTCATTAGAGGCTGTAGGCATAATCTTGAATGAAACAACAGCAGGAATGGCTGTGTTGGGTCAGAGCAGGCTGCTGAGCTTGTCCTCGTCTCTGCCTCACCATCATGGACCTGGAAAAATAATAAGGCTGTCCAGGTAAATGCCTGCTTAGTTGTCTTTGAATATCTGTGTGGTAATGGCTGCTCATGCAAATGTTACTGCATGTTCAATCTGTCTTTTATGTCTACTGCACCATGTCTCAGACATCAATAAAGGGGGATCTCAAATCCCAGCCCTAGCACCTGGCAATTGCCCCTGACCTGACTGAATGCAGCAGAGCCAGAGTTCAACCTAGTTGGTTGTATCTGTGCTGCACATCACACTGAGACAATGGTGGCATACAAAGCTCTAAGAGGAATGTAGTCTTGTTACTGTTATGTAGGTGCTATGAAAAATACAGTTAGCTAGCTTTCCTTCCATCCACGCCAAACTGGGATTAGTGAGACACCTTGCACCCACATTTTATCTCACGTATTTTGATCAGGGAAATGAAATACAATAGAGACTGTAGCTCCTTTAACTGCTTCACTTTATATGTATAAAAAAAACCAACAACAAAAAACAGCACTCATGCATGAGTATAGAGATGCAGGTGTGCCTTTCTGTCTGTGTACCCATTAGTGGCTCTTTCAAAGCGAAAGTCTAGCTTTTGTCCTGTCTTAGTTTTCCATTACGTTCCCAAGTTAATAGAGCTGTTTCAAAATGACGGTATTGTTCCCTCTTCCCAAATACCAGGAAAATCTGATACTTGCAGTAATTATTTATTAAGAAATCTTTCCACTTACCTTCAGCTATGAGTAATACTTAAATGTATTGTAAGATGATCAGTCTGGACACCTGAGGCCAAATGCTTCTTTCTGTGATAATTTTGAATGCTGGAGCTGATGGGGGTCAACACAGATGGTTTTTAAAGAGTGAACGCTGTTGGAGGACAGTGTAGAAGCATTCAGGTGCAAAGTGTCTCTCATGTGGACACTGTCAGAGTGGATGCTCAAAGGACAGAGGTAGCCATGGATCTGGATCTCTCACATCCTGGAGGCTGGGAAAGAGTGGGTGTCCACTGCTGCCTTCTTGGGTGTTTTAAGTTCTTTGTTTCCTTTGCTTCTAAGTGTCTGAAATAAAACACTTAATCTGGAGTCAGAAAGAATGTTTTTTTGAGTAGAATTAGCTTGGTTCTGCTTCACTGAGAGAGAAACAATGTTTCCTTTTTACACTAATTCAGTTCAGAACCAACTCCTTTTTTTCCCTTTCATCTGTCTGCTTAAATTAGAAGATTTGATACAAATATGTGGAGAACAGAAAGCACAGCCGTGTCACACGCAACCAAGAGCACAAGTGCAAGAGGACTTACCACATTCTTCTTTCTAGGTCTGAGCACCTGGTTAACCAAGAAATCCTCTCCAAAAAGCTTGATACAGGGTCTAAGTTCTTGTGGGTTTGGTAAAGGCTTTCAATTGTTTCCTGAGACCAAGATGGATTGGATACTTGCAGCAACAGGAGCAAATGGCTTGATTGAGGCAATCCCCACTTGATTGTACAAACCTCTGTAATTAGGAAGCTAGTGCATTTCCAAGAGACTGGGAAAGGAGCTGGTTTTCTGTGGGGGGCCAGTGATGGGTCCTCATCATTCGCAACACTACACTGCCTGGGTAACATCCTGGCAAATGGGCACCTCCCCCAACCTTCAGCCTTGTCATCTGGTGGCCAGTGGCAGATTGGCAAAGGACTGGTGCCTGGCTTCAGTCCCTGAGGGGAGCATCACACACTTGTGACTACCACTGAAAGTGAGCCACTGGAAAATCTGGTCTTAGATCAGAAACTCTGGCCATGCATTTAGAGCATTATCTCAGCTATTCCAGCAGTGATCATCCCAGCATTTTGTTGTGGCTGCCCAACACAGCCCAGCATGTGCTTGCCTTGTGGTATGTTAGTGCTCAGATCCTTATTGCAAAGTCCCTCTCAATTACCCTGGTGGTGATGTCAGCATCCTCCTCTCATGTTTTTTCTCCCTAGCCCTGCAGCAAGGCAGCAGCTGGAGGCAGGAGACCATGTCTGTCCCACAGGTGCTGAGGTAAGTGACAGGTTAAGGCAACAAGGATAGATACCTGAGTCTAAAGTCTTGCTCATGGCTCTACATCTTACATTAATCCTTACCAAGACCTGACTTTGGTGCAGGAGATGACAGCAGGATGGGATGACTGTAACGTTGCTTGGCTGAAGGCCTGTAGACCTTGCTAGTGAGCTTCAGAGTTATATGAATGAGTAGATACACTTGGTCATGCAGAAATCATCTGCATACACAAAATAGAAAAATAAACATAGCCATATATGTGCATATATAGGAAAGATCCCTCTCCTCATGATGGTAAATCCGCCACTGAGTAGTCCTTATTCTTAAAGCACTTGCTCTCTTCCATGCGATGCTGTTTAAGGATAAGCATGCAAAGACTTTAGCACAGATTGAATTATCTATTAAGAGGGTGAACATTATTTTTCCAGGCTGTAGGTTGAGGTGGCTGGCTGGGTTTTCCTCCTTCAGTGGAAGAATACTGAAATATTCAGAGGTTTCATATGAAGTATAAACATGCCAATTCTGCTAACTTCTGAAGTCATTACCATAGCATCAGCCTGAAAACACATTTGTCCAGAGGTGAATTTTTCCCCTAATGAAATAAACAGAAATGTAAGTGTCATGCCTTTGCCTCCTCCTGTAGAAGGGCTGCTCAGAGAGCCCAGCAAAGGCAGGAGTCTGATGTGTCCTTAGAAGAGCTCGAGTGAAAAGTGCAAGACCTAACCAAAAGCTGCTAGCTGTTTGGATTTACTTTCAATGAGCACAAACCTGCCAGATCTTTAAAAGAAAGAGCAACATCCTGGGAGCCATGGCTTTAGAGCAGCTTTTCCCTTCTTGCTCTCAGCTCCATTGTGCCACAGTGACAGAGCTTTTGCCTCTTCCTGCAAGCTGCCATCATGCTCGGTGGCTAGGAGATGGCAGCCAGCTTCTTGATTTAAACACCAGGCAAAGGCTTCCAGCTGTGCTCCTGATTGCTGTGCACTGACCTCAGTTCTTCTGATTAAATTATCCATTCCCTGCAGCTAACCAACCGGTAGAATGCTTTCCCTCATTTCGTGTTTTCTCTATGAGCGAGGAAAGAGTTTGTTGTTGGTAACAATGGAACATAACAAACTCATGTTCTATCTTAGGTAAGTCAAGATGTTACAGACCAGTTGTCAGGGATGTTTTTAATCTATTTGATGCTGATGTTCCAAATCTTCAGCTGTCCCACTGTTAAAAGGTGGGAACAAAAACCACTTTAGAAAACATCATTAATGTGATATCTGCAGATGCTGGATAGAGACATGAAAACACCATTGTTGTCACTGTGGCATAAATCTCTAAAGAGCTAAGGAGGTAGAGGAAAAGCAAGTTGAAAAACGTTGCTGAGAACCAATGCAAACCCTATTACAGTTTACCTGAAAGGGCCTTACAAAGCTCTCAGTAGGCACTGCAATCGATGCAGAAGGCTATAGAGGTCTTCAGGAGCAGCAGACATACAACAAAGGCACATGTTGAATGCAGTTAAATTGTAAGGTAGATGCTGGTTGAAAAGCTGATGATTTGATTGTAACAGGTGCACTTTATTCTCAGGGGAGACAGATGGGGTAGGCTTGTAACAGGGCTTCAGAGTTCTGTATCATGATTTCTTTATGATCATGCTGATGTTTCTAATACAGCACCTGAGGATATGTGTAAGTAAAAAAAAAAAAAAAGTCTCATTCCAACATTTTGGAGAATATCGGGAACTCGTTCTGGGAGTTACTGAAAAACACCTGAAAGACAATGCAATCGTTGGTCACAGTCAGCATGAGTTCACAAGGGGCAAATCCAGTTTAATAAACTTAATCTTCCTTTATGACAAGGTTACCCAAGTTGACCAAGGGAAGCCAGTTGATGTTAACTTTTTGGATTTCAGCAGTGTTTTCAAAGCTGTTCTCACAGTATTCTTTTGGACAAAATGTCTGATATATGTCTAAGCAAAGACATAAGAGGATAGGTGAATAATTGCCTGATGGGCCATGCTCAAAGGATCCTGGTAAATGGCATTACATCCAGCTGGTGGCTGGTTGCTACTGGTGTTCTTCAGGGCTTCATTTCAGGGCCAGTTCTCTTCAATGTTTTCACCAATGACTTGAATACAGGACTCTAAATTATAGTAAGTTTGCAGATGAACCTAAATTGGGAGGAGCTGTTGACTCCCTTTAGGGTAGAGAGGTTTGCAAAGAGATCTTGACAAACTGTAGGGCTTGGGTAGTCACCAACAGCATGGAGTTTAAGAGCAAGTGCCAGATTCTGCAGCTTCCTCACAGGGAGCAGAGGCGCAGCACTGAGCACTGCTCTCTGTGACAGCAACAGGGCCTGAGGGAATAGCATGGAGCTGTGTCAGGAGAGGGGCAGCTGGGGTTAGGGTGGTGGGCATGGAACAGACTGCCCAGGGCACTGATCATGATCCTAAGCTGCCGGAGTTCAAGGAGCTTTTGGACAATGTTCTCAGACATGGGGTTTGAATTTTGGGTGGTCCTGTGTGGAGCCAGGGGTTGGACTTGAAGATCCTTGTGAGTCTCTTCCAACTTGGGATATTCTATGGTTCTATGATTCTGGTACTAATTTATAAACAAGTTCATTGCATAACTGACACACATTTGTGTTCAAATGTTTAATTTAAAGTTCACTTTTTACCCTTGAACATATATTAATTTGTGACTACTTTTAAAGCTCTCTAATAAAATCTTAGAAACACATTCATAAGTTCAGTGCCTGCCTAAACTTCTAGCCAGGCTTCAGACAACCCAATAAAAATGTTATTGGCCAAATGTTAATGATGAATCGTATCCTGTTAATAGAGAATGTTTCAGAAAAAGCAGGTCCTGTTCACTACACTGTAAGGAGAAAGCCCTAGAAGTCCTGTTGCTTTCTGACATCCCCTTGCCACTGTGTCTCTGGAGAGGACATCATCTGTGCACAAGTGCCACGTTTTCAGCACTAGAGCTGAGAAACTTTTTTTGAGACTCTTATGTTTTGAAGCAACAGAAATAATTTTTTTTTTTTTGCAAGAGTTCTATCCAAAATGTGCAGATAATTCCTATACAGTAAAAATGAAGCATAAAATTGCACTGTACTGAGAGGAAAACTAATAAAACAGATCTTGCTGATCAGGAGCCAAGCTAAATGAGTCTAACACTCTTCAGGAACCTGCCCTACTTCAGCTCCTGTTGCCCAAACCACAAAGCAGTGATGGGCTTGCCAAAACCCTGAGTGCCTATACTGACAGCCTGGTGATCCCATGTGGCTCCATCCTTTTAGATGATAGCCAGCACTGTTGGCTTTTCTGTAACAGGGACTGGGGCTGCCCCCATCATGCAACTAGTGCCTGTAGAACACCACAGCTATACATCCAGAGGCTCATACTCTTTTGCTTCCAGAATACCTCATGTACATTTTTCAGCCAGTTTCTTTGCTTGACTATTGTCTTTCCAGGTCTTCTTATCCCTTCAAATAAAAATTTAAAAAAAAAAAAAAAAAAAAAGGCTTAAAGAAGAGGTTGCTGTAGAATTTAACATTTAAGATGAAGAGTGTGAGGTCTGAAGTCACCTTTCCAGGTGTTTCCATCACTGTAAAGTGAATGGGGGACTCGGGACCTGTTGCACAGCTGCAGCTCTGCTGAGGTCTGACTCACCTGCTGCTGCACTTTGTCTTTGCAGTCATTGCTATTAATCTGAACCATGTGGCTGCTGCCATCTTCTAACAGCCACATATTTTCCACATATTTCCTAGTCGTTGCAGTGCTTTGTTCCGATGTCTTTGAGAAAACATCTGCCCTGAGGATACACCTTTTTATAACCTCTTTAAAATATGTCACCATCTGCTCTTTCTTAAAATCTCTTCCTTGATCCCATCACCAGTGCCTGGCCCCTCAGTGACCTCCCATTTCTTAGCAAGGAGATTGAGGAGGGACGTTCATTCCTTTGCTTTGCATAATACAGCATTCTGTATTTTGTTATGGTCAAGTGGCTTGTTCAGTCTATAGCAGAAAAGCACCCTCTGCTTCAGCAGAGAGACGCCTCTTTGGGCTGCTGAGGGCTCTCTGCTTCTTGGTATGTGTATAGTGTCAGAAAGGAGACCCCTACCCTGTCTCTCCCTGCACCAGCCTAGCTTCAGGATTACAGTCATTAGGTTCTTGCAGCCTAACAAATCATTTTCCCCTCTGTGCTAAAGCCCACTTGCAGCAAACACCCAGATATAGCCACACCTGAACTTCCACTGATTTCTTCTCCACTTGGTCAGCTTCTTTCTTTAACTTCTCTTCTGTTGGGTGCATAGCACACTCTTTTTGCAGCTCTTTTAGAGTGAAACCTTTCTATGTGCTGTCTCCATTTATTCTGCCTTTTTTTCAGCTTTATTTGGCTCAATTCTTCAAAGCCAAAAGTGTATTTTTTCAGCAATAGTAAGATCAGCAAGAAGTTCCTCTGCCACTACTGCCTTTTCCAATCCAGATTCCCAACATGCCTTTGCTCCCTAAAACCTTCACAAGATTTTTAAGATTTCTTTCCCCTTCTGTGTGACACATCTCCAGAAAAAATCTCTATTTCTGCAGAGACTCCGACACTGATGGCATTTTATTTGATTTTCTTAATGCTCCCTTACAGCTTCCTTTCCTTATATCTGCCTGATGTCCAGCTATTCCATAAATGAAAATGTCACTTCAGGTTTTCTCATATGGATGAGAAATATGATTGCACTACTGTAAAGGCATTGTTTAGCTTAGTTTTGTTTTGTTTTCCATAGAATCATAGAACATCCCAAGCTGGAAGGGATATTCCATGAGGATGATAGAGCCTTGACAATAGGGACGGCTTTTTGCTTCCAAGCAGATTTTTTGAAAAATGATTTGGGTTTCAAATAAGGGCCTAAGCAACAGAAATTTGTATACTGTCAGATCCGGTTGAATGGAAAGCAGAACTGAAGTAAGCAAAGGTAAACTGCCTCTGGTACTTGACACAGAGGTAGTGATTAAAGCCAGTATGTTGATGATGCAAAATATACACCTCAAAAGTTACTTTGTAATTGATTTTATTTCTCTCCTTCAGGCTAAGTAGCTTTCTACTGACTGCCAGTCATGGCTTTGTACATACAGAGAATCTTTGACAGGAGTGGTGTTCCCTTGGGGTCTGTATTGAGGCCAGCCCTGTTTAACATCTTTGCTGATGATCTGGACAAGGGGGTTGAGTGCACCTTTGGTAAGTTTGCAGATGATATCAAGCTGGGAGGAAGTACTGATCAGTACTAGATTTTGTGCTGCTCATGTTCTTGGGGCAGGGACCATCTGTTTGATTTCGCATAAAGCACAGATCTGCTATAGCCATTGCACTGGGAATTTTGGCTATTTTTGCAGACACAGGACCACATTTTTGCACTAGGTGGCAATCCACTTTGCACTGCTGTTTGTTCTGGGCAGCTCACATAAGTTCACAGCAGCTGTGAGGGTGTAACTGCAGGTTACATACATCTGTAAATACATCATCTCCCCACCAGGAGAAGATACATCTGTACCTACCTCCAATGAGGGATCCTTGAAGGAAAAAAAACTTATGAGAGCTATCTTGCTGTCTTTCTAGCTCGACTTTAACAAAAGTTCTGCCTCTGGGATTCTCAGCTCATGGCTGAACAAAGCTGGAGCCATCTGTGCAGCAACTTTTACCATCAGAGGTGCAGATGCCATTTCAGTGCAGCATCCTAGAGGGCCATGGAGAGCTGAAAATGGAATCTGTGTGAGAAAAATAAGAAATTAGTCTTTCTCCCCCC
>JACDJE010000047.1:2885270-2926446 GCA_016647715.1 Pavo muticus
TGTATCCAATTAAACCTAACAACATTGCCCTCATCACTAACATATGTTAAACAGACCTAAATACATCATTTTATGGTAAATTACATACAATTTGGCCTTTGTTTTTCTTCTGTGGGCACTGACATCTGCTTTCTACTCTGAATTTGTCATTAGTAAACTAGAACTTACCCAGTGAGAGCTGTTAAGTGTTTGTATAAAGCAATCGATCAGAAAGCGTTACCAAAGAATGTCAGCAGGTGGGTCCCAGGGATATTACAGAGAGTTACAACCATTTCTAAAATGAAGGGGAAAATTGCAGTTCTCGCCACTGTTCACTGCACAATCTGGCTTCTAAAAACACTGGCAAACAGAAATTCAGCGCTGCCAACTTTTGCAATTGTATCATGAGTTGCCGATACTAAGCATTTAATGAAGTCCCCACTCCTGCAAGCATCTGGATTAGATGAAGATCTCAACTTTCATTTTGTATAAAAGCCCTGTGAATCTAATACACATGGTTAGAAAAGTCAGACCAAGCATGACTGTCATTTCACCCAGTTTTACTGTCTGCAACTTAGACATCTGCTCCAAGCCATTAGGTCACCTGTCCTAACAGTGGGGAGAGTGACAAATCAAGGTGGCTGTGTGCCCCTGCCATCACCCCAGCATCACATCTCCTACCACCAGGTGGTCATGGGTACTGGCTGTGCAACAGAATGCATCAGCTACCTGGCAGAAAGCTGAGGGCTATGAAGGTAGTAAAGCTGGTCCCACTGGTGCCAGGTGATATAAAAGCAGACAACTACACACAGTGACGTGGCACATTTCACTTAACCTTAGTGCCATGTCAATAGTGGGGCTGGAGTAGGTGATTCAAAGACTTCCTCCACCTTTGGTCTAGAGATACTATGACACCCTCACCCCAAAAGGCAGTGGATTTCCAGTGAGTGGATACGTACACCCTATCCAGAGAACATTCATGGCATGCTCCTAAGGTGATGATGGGAGTTGCCAGAGAGCCTTCACTTGGAGAGGCAAGAATTGTGCCCCAAGTGTGGGTACATGCTCTGTTTTAGATTTTAATACTCCCCTTTTGACTGCACTTTCTTACAGCAGCTGTGAAATATCATAATGCTTCAAAAGATCCCTTAAAGAAAAAAAAAGAAAAAAAAAAGGTGGTACCTTTTTTGTATCCAAGATTCTTGAGTATCCAACACCCTCTCCTCTCCTCTCCTGGATCTTGGAAGAGAAGAGCAGCTGCTGTGAATAAAGGATGCCAGTGGGAAAATAACCACATAGAAATACGGTGTGAAACACTGCAATAGGAATTATGGCTCATTGGGTACATGGGGACCTCAAGAGGCAGACACAGCTGCAGGCCATGAGTATCAAAAGCCTGGCATATATTATATCTGTAATTACTAAATATTTAATTTTGGGTCATTTGCCTCATCTTGTTACAAAAGAAAATCTATGCAAGAAGACTGGGTAGGTCTCCGGGTCTCGCTGCTGACTGTGGTAAAAGGGCAGATAAAACATCTAATTCTGTTCATGTCATGAGGAACCCAGCATTAGTTTCTTTCCACCTCAAATGCTGGGCACAAGATACTGCAGGTATAAAAGTCTATTTGAGTTCAAGACGTAGCTTTATAAGTTTGTAAACCATAAACACACAAAGAGCTAATACAAATACAAAAAATACACTCCTTTCTGGCTCAGACAGAAGCTGCTGGAGAATGGAGAAGCATCCCTTTGCATCCAGTATCAGCAACAGCAGGGCAAAGCTAGCCCAGAGGGGTGAATCTCTGTCCTGACCCACTTGGTAGCTCTTAAATTCCTGTAAATGCATTTTGTAGCAAGTTTGGTCAGTGGAGTTATTTGTTGTTTATCAATTTGTTGTCTTACCAATCACTGCTTTTTTCTTCTTTTATTCTTCTTTTTTAATCATTTGTGTGTCTTCTGTATGTAAAGCAGCGCTCACTTACAGGAAAACACACTGACCAAGCTAACAAGTTCAGGTTGCACAAAATCACTCCAACATCTGAAAAGAGAGGGAAGTGAGGAGTAACAAACAAACAGATTGCTCTCCAGTCTCAGGGGATCTCCCAGCATCGGTGGCTATTGATCATTAAGCATAGCCAGTGCCCAAGGAACAAATACTTCACAGTTCACTACAGCAGAGAAAGAAGAGAGAGAAATTAAGGACTGATTGAGCCTGAGGGAACAAAGGGGGGTGAAGTGGAACATGTTTTTTTTAATTTTGTTCTTGTTAATAAAATATCCAAATCTATTTTAACTGGCAATTAAAAAAAAAAAAAAAATCCCCAATTCAATGCTGGTTTACTCCTGATAGTAATTGGTAAATTACCACCTTTGAGGAGGTAGAGAGTTGACTCTTCCCTGGAAAGGCTGCTTGGAGAAATAAGAAGCCTGCGTCCAGGCCCAAGGTAAAATGAGTGCTTTGTTCCACTGTGTGAAGAAGAGCAATCTTAAGCTTGGATTTTTGACAGTTTTAGAATACAAGTATAAATAGGAATTGTATTCAACACATACTTTGCACCTTGCAGTGACAGAATGTGCTCAGAATTGTTCTTTCCACTTCTCAGTCCCTGCTTCCAACAGAATGATTCAACTTCTCACATGATTCAGAGCTTTTACCTTGCAGGATTTATTTTACATCCACATACTTCAGAGATGAATAAGTCTTTTGGCCACAGGGCCACACACAGAATTTAAAACAAAATCTTGTGGAAAATATATTGCAAAGAACCATGGTAATAATTTTGAACCTTCAAAATACAGTATTTGGAGCAGCTGCCTTCTATTAAAGAGTGCTCAAGAGGTTGGTCAAGACTTTTTGGTATCCCAAGTGGAGCTCCAAGCTGAAGACAAATCCTTCCATTCACCCAGTTTGATGTTAACCAAACTCCCAACATTACAAGCCATATAGACCCCAAAGGCAAGATGATCAGCTTTCCTGGGTCAGCCTGCTTGTTCCACCCTTTTCCTCAAGAAAGGACAGCAATAAAAGCCTTCTGGGCTGATCCCAAAGAGGAGGGCTGTGCCAGTCCACATCTCTATAGAAGAGAAAGTGGAACAGCAGAATGGTTTTTGTTGGCATCGCTTTGCTTACCTCACTCCTCAGTATTCGCTGCTCCAGAGCAATTGTAGGGAGGCTGCTGCAGAGTCATCACGTGAGCCCACTCCAAAGCCATCAGCAAGGGCTGGTACCTCCATCTGTGCCCTTGTCACCTGCAAGTGGGACAGCCTTCCCCTCCCCAGGCTGACTGCCTCAGTGCTGCAGGGACTGGTGGAGCTGTGAGAGTCCCAGCTGGAGCACAGAGCCCTCCCTGTGCTGTCAGCTGTGCTCTCCTCCTGCCCCACCACGGCTTCCACTGATGTTTTCTCTCTGGGCTGCTCTTGGCTTCCTCCTCCACAGCTGCACTCTCCACATCAGAAGGGACATTTCAGAGAAAAGTGAAATTAGTAAAAATTAAGATAATTGAATGCATTTTGTTTTACCAGAGAGACTGTTTGTGGTTTTCAAATAGACACGAGATGTTATAAAATATTTTCTAACAGTACCCTATAGAGATGACTTGTCTGTAAAACATGAAATATGGCTGGCGGGAAACCAGCACATTGACCCAATAAAACATGACATTAACTGACACCAAAAATGATCTAGTTAAGCAGCAGAAAACTCTACAGCCTAAGTTATTTGAGAAATACAGAGGTAGTCCAGCTATTAAAGTGGAAGGGATCATTAGAGTAATGCATACTATTTGCTTCAGAGTCAATAAAATGAGATGTTATGAATCCATTGAGGTGGAACTTCTTTGACTCTTGTTCTCCTGGCTGCTCAAAAAATAGCAAGAGACCAACAACTACTTTGAAAACACACAGTGTTTTGCAAAACTCACTCAAATATTTCTAGCTGAGCCAATCAAGGCTTCAGAGTCTATGGAGCATATGTATTTTCAGCGTATAATGGTAACATACACTCTTGACATACTCCAACGATGTAAACAGTCAAACCAACATAACTAAAGCCGTTGCCTGGGTCTAACCTACACTTTGGAAACAGGTGAGCAATTGTAATATTCTCTGACTTTTAACTGGGATTTTGCAGGAATATCTGTGCACAGAAAAGCACAGCTCCTTGCTTTGTAAGGCAAGCCTAGGAGGCTAACATAGAACAGGATAGCTACTTGTTCACACCAGTATTGTTGTGCTGAGGCAGTCCGTGGGAACCCCGTTAACAAGCCTACATCAGATGTACAAAATAGAAAGGAAAAACAGCTGAAAACATTCTTAACCATTCTTTCAAATATTAGGGCCTTCTAGGCAACAGCTCCTAAGAGGAAATTCTAAAGCCCCCCTCAACACAAACACCAAAAATGTCCATGTCAACTTGCATCCTGGCTTAACTCTTAGTGCCACAGGCCCAGAGGAAATGTGGTCTCTGCTGTTCTGCCCATGACAAGCAGCATTACGGAATGTTCAAAAACATGGGGAGGTGAGATCAGCATTAAATCATTAAGAGGTGAACATGGCTGCTAGGGCTGCAGGCAAGACCTTGACACAATACTTGAAAGACACCTGGTGTGCAACAACATATGCTGCCGCTGAACGCTTTTTTTCCAGTTACCTACTGGACACAGAAAAAGAGCAAGGTGGATTTTCTTTTTTTAATTTTTTCTTTTTTCTTTTTTTTTTAACTGGCACTGTGTGCTTGAGAGTGTCTAGTACTATGGATCATGGCAAGTAACTAAGGTTCCTGAGTAGTAAAAGAGTCTGGAAATAAATTAATAGAACAAATTAATTACACAGGGTAAATGTATAACAGCAACTGATTCAACCTTAAATTCTAAAATGGTGTGATATTGTTCTGAAAAGACTTTAGATGTCAACATGCAAAGATTTAATATGCTTTTTCCCTTAGGCTAAACTAAAGAAAAATTGGCTACATTTCCCTGGAGTTAACATCAAATAGATCACATTTATCAAGCTGCCACTTAAACTCGAGAAGTAGCAATTTAGCCATTCCTAAACGGGTTGGTTTGGCCCTTCTGAAATTGTAGATGGGTTGTGGTTTATATGCAACCTTATCTGCTGGAAGTGACTGACATTAGAACAACATGGCACTGCAGTCTTGGCATTATAGAAAGCTGTTGAGATCCTCACCCCAAATTCTGTCTAAATGCTGCTGGTTAATTTCAGCTGTGTTGTTTTATTTCTGTGATTTATGGGGGTATAGGTTCCACATAAGTCACCCACCAGAGAAAAAAAATAATCGACAGATTCTCCGTTAGCATTCTGAGTTGTTTTTTCCCTTCCCTGGATCAACATTTCTTTAGAAAAAGATTATTCTTCTCTCTCCACAGCTATAAATTCTTCAGCCAGCTCCTCTGTTACCATGCAGTCTGCTGGGCATATTCCAGAATTATTTCTGAAGTTTCCTCAGATTTCCATATAAGTCCAAAAATTCCATAGTCCTGCTTTACAGCAGCGCGACAGCCAGCCCTTACTGCTTTAGTAGAAAGTAAGTAAGTGTTGAAACACTTGGTTCCACTGATGCTGAGCAGTTGGTTACACTGATCGGTAAATTAAGGACACCAAACCCAGGACTTTGGGCAAGTGCTGCCACAGTTATCTCACCCATTTCTCTCCAGTAGCACTTTGCAGCAAACCAGTCGTCCCCAGAAACAGCAGGGACACGAAGTACCAAGTCCTTCCCACACAGTCTGATGCTAATAATTTCCAGAGAAAGGTATGTTGTGGAGCAGCTGCAAAGAAAGTGAAGAAGAAATACCATATCTGTGCAAAAATACATGAATGGTGTCAAACAAAATGACACTCCTCCATTGGAGGCAAGGAAGCAGCTTGCAGGCTCCAAGTCAAGCATGACTTGAATTGCTGTATGAGAATGGATGCGCTGCCCTCAACACAGCAGCATTCTTCCCAGCACCCAATGGCACAGGGTGGCTCTTGTGCGTGCTGCAAGGCAGGCATCAGCTCGTGGCCTCCATGTCTGTGATCCCCGCACAGAGAAAAGATGAATTTGCCAATAAAAACAGTGTTTGTTTTGTTGCCATCTCAGTAGACATCCTAGTAGAGCTAATAGGAAAAAGAAACCTCACCAGAGAAAGGAAAGGTCGGAAGGCTAATAAAATAAGTGCAGCTATTATGCGCTCACTTGGCAATTCATATGGGAGTGTGATTTTCTTCTCTTTTCATTTTGGATTTGTCAGTTGACTTTCTTACTACTGAAAAAAAAAGAAATAAATTGCAGCCCTTTACACAAGGTTTGTTACTGAAAATCACGCCATTGCATAACTTCACATAGGATACAGATTTAGTTTTATACTTCTTAATTTTCCAGTTTGTTTCATTTTTGCATTTTTCTTTCAGCAGTTATGGCTATTAAAGAAAAGCAGTGTAGTACATTTAAAAAAATGTTGGCCAAAAAGGTAATGTTACACTAAGTACTGTTCTTAGAGGGCATAGCTGGCCAGCTGCCACTCTGATTTAATGCCTACCAACAAAACAGAAGCTGGAAGGGAAAGCAGCCTGAAAGGCTCCAAGAGAGGTGACATGGTCACATGTAACATGGCAGGCTTGTTCCCAGGAACCAACAAGAAAAGTCACCTGGTACAACAAAAACACTATCCCAGATTTGCAGAAGGCGGCTCTCAGGATGGAGCCCACCTTGCACAACAGCAGGATACTTCTCCACAGTCTTCTGTGCAGTCATCAGCCAAAAGATCAGTGCCTTTGGCTTATCCATGGACCCAAAAGAATTGTTTAGCACAAAATCTGTGAAAGGCATGAGAAGAGCTCCACTCTGACTCCTGGTAGAGCAAGTTCAATGTTCTGCAGTGGACGAGGAGACATGTTTTGATGGAGTACACTTCCCCTCTGAGCAGCAATGCACTTACTCTGCATAGAGAAGAAAAAACATGCCAGCCAGCTGTCCCTCCACAGCCATGGAGCTTTTGTTAGGCACTGCGTTTGTGGTTTTAGAGGGTCTGCTTCTGACATGAGGCTTTTCACTTCAGCCTTTTCTGAAGTTGCAACATGATCACCAAGAATTATTTTTGAGCTCTCTAGTACACCATTTCTCTTAACTTCCTTTCTCCAGAAAACATCATCCTGAGATTCCTTGCGGAGCTCATGGGATGCTGTGGTGGGTAAACAAGAGTATTAAGCATCACTAGTGGGTGTTTTCATTCTCTGCACACAGTACCGGTGAAGGCACAACAAGGAGACTTGAGAGCACCAAGATGATGATCACAAAGGGATGTCAGAGAACTAAAGCAGGCTCATAGATTATCATCAAGAAAAATCTCACCCTTGGGTGGTGTTCACGTTCATGCAATCAGTGAGAGACCGTGAAGGATATGAATTCTGGCAGCTCAGGTTAAAAAAAGCAAGGCATGGGAACATGAAACTGGCTTGTGAAGACATTAATTAGTTGTTGGGTTTTTTTGTTATTTGTTTGTTTACAGAAAACCCTGCAGTTCACTACAGATAATTCAACTTCTTAGCAATATGAATCCTCTGTCCACATTAGTACCGCAGCTTTTTAGTTTTCTCATGAGAGTTTCCTATCCAAACTCCTTAGTCTACTGGAAAATATATATATATATTACATCAGCATGATTTAATTGGGGATTAGTTGTTGTTTTGAGAGCAGAGATCATGTCTGTTTTTGAGGAATTCATGTATCCTATGGGATTAAGTTGGCCTTGGAACATCCAGCGATTCCATTCACTTCAGCACAGAGGCTCAGAAGAGCCACAGGCATCCCGGGATATTAATTTGCATGATCCTGTAGAATAAGAGGGAGGCAAGGACTGGATCAGAGCCCTCAACTTCTTATACAGGAGAAAGATAATGTATAAAGCTAATGAGGTGGAAATAGAGGAATAAATGGAAAATATCTGAAATTTAAGTTTTAAAACATAGACACTGTGATCATTCATTTCATATGAATCGTTGCATAAACTAAGCCATGATATGATTGATTACATTCAAACAGGTGGTAATTATGTGGCAGGTATCTTCAGAATATGAGTGCATGTGTGCAACATAGCAGTATTTTGCCAGCATCACCCATTCATCTTTCAGGAATACATTTATATACTCTCTTCTAGACAGTGGGTGTGAACTTTTGTCCATATGTGCAAAAATACTTCAGTTGTAGCCAATATATTAACTAGGTAATCTCAGGAAGATGAACAAGATCTCCTTACTAGAGAACACGTACTGCTATTCAAGCTTCTTCTGACACAACATCCCTCAGAGCAAAAACTACTTCAGATTTTTCTATGATCTCACATTACTACAGCAGTATTTATGGCTGTGCCTTAGGGAAAGCAAGCAGACAGCATCATCTGTCCTACACAAAGCCAATGAATGGTCTCTGGGCCCTACTTACAAAAAGACTTCTTTTAATATAAATTTCATCTCAGGCCAACAATTCAGGGAATGACCTTCTAGACACTACTGCAGACCCAGCACTAATTGTTTAAGCAGAACTTTTTGCCAAATTAACTTTCTTAACACTAATTTGTTAAATTCCAATGGAAGAAGAGCTCACAGCCCATCCGCTCATAGCTGTTCTAATCCAGCATTATCAATCAGATATTCATAGACTGGTGTCACTCTGGATGGAGCCCTTAAGGTCTCTTTCAATTCCCAATTCAAATATACAAAACATTACTCAAGGTATTCGTGCTTTCTCTAACTACACACGAATCAGACATGATTTAACAGGAATGGCAAAATTTTTCTAGTCTCTGCTGCTTGACAGATAAGGTCAAAGGAGATGGATGGGTAGTTTTGGGTAGATGTTCGTCATACTGACTTCTGTGAACAGCTTTAAATCTTCCATCATGAAGTTATTATAGATGATTAAATAATTTTATTTGTACAAACACAGCAGAGTGCTGTGGTCAAGAGATATTCAGACAATGCCCTCAATAATATGCTTTAACTTTTGGTTAGCTCTGAAGTGACCAGGCAGTTGGACTCCGTGATCTTTGAAGGTCCTGTCCAACTAAACTATTGTATAGGTACAAAAGACAAAACAGAGGATCTCTCCTCTCTGTCTCTTCCAATCATTTCTCCATGAGAGGTTGAGATTGTGTTCACAGAATCGCAAGGGTTGGAAGGGACCTCTGGGGATCTAGTCCAACCCTCTGCTAAAGCAGGTTCGTAGAATAGGTGGTACAGGAAAGCATCCAGGTGGGTTTTGAGTATATCCAGAGAAAGAGACTCTACAACCTCTCTGGGCAGCTTCATCCAGTGCTCTGTCACCTACAAAGCAAAATTTTTCCTTATGTGCAAATGGAACTTTGTGTTCCAGTTTGTGCCCTTTGCCCCTTGTCCTGTCACTGGGCACCATCAAAAAGAGCCTGGCCCTACCCGCTTGTCTCCTACCCATGAGGTATTTATAAGCATTGATAAAATCTCCTCTTAGTCTTCCCCACACTGAACAGTCCCAGGTCTCTCAGCCTTTCCCCATAAGGGAGATGCTCCAGGCCCCTCATCATCTTTGTGGCCCTCTGCTGGACTCTCTTCAGAAGTTTCCTGTCTTTCTTGAACTGAGGAGCCCAGAACTGGACACAGTACTCCAGATGTGGACTCACAAGGGCAGAATAGAGGGAGAGGATCACCTCCCTCAATCTGTTGGCCACACTTTTTTTAATGCACCTCACCATTGTCCTTGGCCACAAGGGCACACTGCTGGCTCATGGCCAACCTGTTGACCACTAGGACACCCAGGTCCCTCTCCATAGAGCTCCTTTTCAGCAGGTCAGCCCCTAACCTCTACTGCTGCACACAGTTATTCCTCCCCAGGTGTAGGACTCTACACTTTTCTTGTTCATCCTCATCAGGTTCCTCACTGCCCAACTCTCCAATCTGTCCATCTCTCACTGAATAGCAGCACAGCCTTCCAGTGTGTCAGCCGCTCCTCTCAGCTTTGTATCATCAGCAATCTAGCTGAGGATGGAGTTCATTCCCTCATCCAGGTCGTTGTGTTGCTTTTTTTCCCCTCTGAAAATTATGCCAATTTTCAGCCTATAGTCCCTGTTTTTCCCTGACAAATATTAACATAAAATAACAATTTTGTAACTTTGCAATAGTTCTCTCATTTTGACCTGCAGTGTTCCATGAAGCTTCTTCCTCTTTTTTTCCTCCCGTTTTTCATGTTGCTGATTCCTACTTGCCACTATATTTAATTTTGCACTCAAGCTAGCATAACCCAAGCGTCACTGCCAACTGCCACCACGACGGCCATGCTGACATGAGATGAACTAATTCATTGTAAATTATTCTGGGGAAGGAAAAAAATGAAAACCAGCAACACCAACTCTGCAGTCTAAATATCTGTAGATGATGAAGTCTAAATTTGATTCTGATGAAAATGACTAAATCAGAGTTCTTGTTTAGCTGCCATTAAACACACTGACTGAGTTAAAAAATGTACTCCATTTCTGTTCCCCTTTGAAACCAACAGAAAAGAGTTTTATGGAGATGGAAAATGCTCTGGGCAAGACTTGAGGAAGCACATAACTTATTTACTGAATGTCAGATGTTGACTGATTCAAAATGCCTCGCCAGTTCATCTGAAGACATCAAGCAGTTGGAACCAGAAAGAGGACGAGGCTAAATTAGTAGAATGAGACGATGGCGTGGGCATGCAGCTTCCCTCCAGCAGTCAGTATACTGCCTGCAGTAGTTTTTTTGGAAACCCACCACCTCATTTTAGGTGAGTAGCTCAGGCATGGGGCTGGAGAGGGTCACATCTGTCTGACTGCTACCAAACATTTCCAAAATTTTGTCTGCAGGAACTCAGATTTCATCACCTCCAAATTGCTGCTGGGATAGCCAGGTAGAGCACTCTGGTAGCAGATGCACATTAGATCCACTTAAGCAGCAGAAGAATTCACTGTTTTTCTTCTGCATTTTTAAGGAATGTCCTAACAGCCTACCACCCAGACAGCAGAGGTGAAGCTACAGCACCCACCTTGAAGCTTCTTCAGTGAATGGTGCTGTCATCCAGAAATAACTCAAGAGAAGATAGAATGTCTCATTTCACTGTAGGGGGAGGAAAACAACAATTCTTTTATTTCTCTGAAATCAGTTCAGTGGCTAACAGGAAAACTGTTCATAACCAGAGCCCCATCTGGAAATTACTGTAGTGAAGGGTGGAGATCCTGCCTGACCTGACCTGTAATACACCCACCTCCATTTTCTGTGACTCATGAATGCACAGAACCAGCATTTCACCTTTATGACCTGTCTGGGTAACTGCAAAAGCAATTCCAGCCCAATCAATAGCTTCCTTAGGCCAAGGCCTCAGTAATGAAGCAATACAAGAACAATACACACATACTGCCACTCTGATTAATCTGGTAATGCTGGCATGTAAACAAGGTCCAATGGTAGATGCCTTCTGTCCTGTCAATACATTGTGAGCTTGCCCTCTGCCACAGGGGGTGAGATCCAATCCAGCACTTGGTCTTAGTGGGAAGTATGAAAACCACGTGAGCAGGAATTATGCTGCCTCTTGAATCTGGCAGGCAGATGTTGAATTGCAAGAGTAAGTTGCAACGAGCTGTTTTTTCTGCCATTTTTTCTCTAAGCACTTAGTAGTGGTTAACAGAAAACCACATGCAGATAAGCTTATGATGACATATTTAGGCACATACGCATTAGCCCCTTCAGATCTGTAATCTTCAAGGATCCACAACTGGACAGCACGGCTAGGATTTTCAGATGTCAGGTCCAGCTCAGCATCTGCAAGAAGTTCCAAGTGAGCAGCAGCCAGATGAGGACTTTCCTGCATCACTGCCTCCACACTGGGACCTGCTCAAAGATCCAGCCTACAGCATCCTCCTGCAGCTGGCCCCAAACACATTCCTGGGTGCAACATCTGGCATCAGATTCCCAGCTGGCAAAGGAGAGCTTTGCTTTTGTTGCCCATGCAAAACTTGCAGTGAGCTCCATGTGATATGGAGTAACAAACACAGTGGGAAGATCACAGCACTGTTGAGACATTCCAGCTGCTGATTCAAAGTGCTCAGGCAAAGGAAAGCTTTGATGGCATAGTTCTACATCCCAACACGAGATAGGTCCTGGGATACTACACTTGAGGCCACAGAAGCACAATTCCTTCTAGTGAAGCTGAAATCAGAGCTCACTGCAGAAAAATCTGGGCAAGTCAGACCCAGAATCAGAAGTTGCAGATGCTACTTTCAAGGACCGCATTCAAGACCGAAGCCTCATCACCAGCTCACACCTATATTCATCCCAGCGTCTATGACAGACAAACACATTTGGAACAAAAACATTCAGTTCCCATTAATATCCTGTGCTTTCACCCACGAAAAGCATGGCTTTTCCTGCCACACACAATGTGCATTGCACAGTTCTAAAACAGCTGCAGAGAATGCAACTGGAACAGCAATGAGTATCAACAGATGCATGACAACAACCACTTAACTATTACAACTTATGCTTATGATAAAACAAAACCTAGGAACAGCTCCAATTCCCAGCTAGCTAACACAGAAAAGCAGCAGTTCTGGCTTTGAACTGCTTTTAACTGACCTGGATCCCTTGTAGACAAGGGAAGAACTCCCTCTGGAGCTTTTGACCTTCAGACAGGCTAATTCCAGTTTATTGTTCTTGTCTCATTTAGTTATGCAAACAGGCATCAAGCCCGCACTTAGCTCTGAGAATAATACTCCTCCATCCCTCCCCCAAAACCGATGTGAAAGTTCTGGTTTTGTGATCCTCGTTCTTTTGTAGGAGTCGTGAATAGGAAGAAACTCATGAGCATTTCTTCCTTGAAAACATCAATACAGGTTATTGTAATCAAATGCAAGGTCTTTTGAAATAGTCTGAAATCTTAAGTGGAAGTGGGGTAACCCAAACGGAAGAAGAGTGCATCATTTCTGACAAACTTCAAGTTTGTCTCAGCAGCTTGGGAAATAAACTACAACGTTCCAAGGACCCAAGTGTCAAGCTCTCCTCAGCCAGAGTGGCTGGTTAGCCAGGTCTGTGTGCATCTTTTACAGGAGGGAGAAGACAAAAACAGTTCCATGATGCATCCTTTGAAAGCTTGCATTTCCTTTCCTCCCACATGTCTTCCTCAACAGAATTCTGCTTGAGGGATGAGAGTGGCCAGAAATAGCCCAGTGAAACATTTAGTCAAAATACAGGTATCAGATACGGTGGGAGAGGGAGAACTTTCCTAAATGCTACTTTGGTGAGTCCCAAAACTTTGTTTGAAGCAGCTCTGTTTTAAAGATTTTTGGAGAAGTCTGAGGCTGAAAGCCCACGATAGCTGCTGGGACAGACAGGAACATCAGACTTCTCCGGCAGCTGTAGGGCCTGGTGAGCTTCTGGATTCCTGGAAAATACAGAAAAGCTTTTTTATTCTGGCCAGTATTGACCATAGCCAAATTTCAAATCTGCTGCAAACCGGGAGCCCTTTCTTTTAGCTACTTCAGAATTTCTAGAGTCGTAACAGAAATGGCAATATTACCATTCCTGCTGAAGCCAAATTCTGTAATAGTATGAATTAGCTTTTCTCAGAATTGCAGGATTACCTTCAAATCCTGACTTTTACATTAACAGATGTTCTTTCTCTATACCTTCTGGTTTCCAGACCTCCAACACACTCGAGTTCCACAGTGGCAAAAAAAAATCTCTACAATAACAGCATGAAAACTTTAAAATTTCTCTCAAAAAAGAAAAAATGAAGGAAAAATGGAACTCCTGTACAATATTGTCTTCCAATACTGACAGCACTGCAAAACTTATTGATAACAGTACCTGAATCACTACGCTACTGATTTCTAGATCAGAAGTTTTTATAATTACAGCCAGGGGCCTAAGGGACAAGCCTCTGAGATACAGGCACTATGAAGCAGCAGATGGGAATGAACACAAATACAAAAGCACTACAGAGCTTGCTCTGAAGGCAATCCCAAAAACGGTACCTTAGCTCAGCCAGGGAAGAGTCCAGTGAGGTTGACTTGGCTCCTCTCCAGAACAAAAAGTTAGGAAAAAGATAAAGGAATTGCAGTCCAACTGAAGACAGACCTGGACAGACCTTCTATTCATTGCAGCAAGTTCTCTGTGTTCCAGGGATTGCCATCAATCCAGAGAGATGCTCAAAAACTCAGTGGGACAGGTCCGTTTGAGCTCAGCTTCTGTGGTGCTGTAATGATAACCTGGAAACTAGCTGCTCTGCAGGTCCCAGGGAGGACCTGGGGCAGGAGGTTTGCTGATTTGCCACCATATTCATCTTTTCAGGTGAGAAGATCCAGTGAAAAGCTGGAGTTTCTGCAGAGCAGTAACCACTGCAAGGCAGCACAACTGTAACTGTACAACCTCAGTGCCTCAGGTAGCCTGCCGAGTTCTTTGTAACCTTGTCTTAATTACAGCAGTGCAAGACTTCAGCCCCTGCTGTTAAATCTCTGGGTTTGAAGGACTGCTCAGTATGTCACAGACAATGCACTTCTCCACACAGACAAAGCTAGAGCATGATGAGGCAAACCGGGTGGAAATCCTAGAAACATCTTTAACTAGTAGTACCTCTCCCTAGGCTCTGCATGTCTGTCTCCAGTTACAGGAAGACCCATGCTTGCCTATATTTATTAAATTGTCTTCTCTACAGCAGCATTGTCTCCTCCCCACATACTACTTACTGACAACTTCAGAGACAAGAGCTGCCCCATTTACAAAGTGGAAGCAGCAGCCCAAACAGTTCCCTTCCAGTGCTGCTTTATCTGCCTCTTGGAAATACTGCTGAGAAATCCTACCAATAAAGTAGATACACACCCCCACCTAGCGGTGAGCGTACAGCTCTGGTTCTCCGCGATAGGAGCGGTTCCAATTCTGCAGCCGAACACACACACCTACCAGGAACCCGCCTAGAAGCGTCACACTTCAAATCAAAGCGGTAATAACAGCTACGATGAAACTTAAGGGCATTATTTTTAATGGTTAAGCAGAAGGCACATCAGTAAAAAGGCACGTGTTGTGGTTTGGTGATTTTTCTTTTGTGATCAGTATTCCACATCAGAACATCATGTGAACCAGTAGGAGTTAAAGAGTTAATGTTCTGGTTCCGTTTACTGCCCCTTATGGGCATGTGGAGTATCCTGACGGGAGGAGAGGTGCGGCTTCCCTGAGGAGGACTTGGCGCGAAGAGGAAGCGGGGGTGGAGCTCCGGACCGGACCGAGCGCCTGGCTTCCCCCGCTGCCCGGCTCAGCCTTCTCAGCTCGCCGCGGAGAACAGCACGTGGTTCCCTCGCGGTATTGTGGTTTGATCTCGCGTTTTGGATACTCTTTTCTCTCTCATTTTGTTTGATTTAGTTAAATTTAGTAAATTACCGTTCCTTCTCAGATCTAGTGCTGGTCCTTTTTTGTTAAAACCATCCACTAGCTCCCTGCCCTTCCCCCTCTCCCGGAGCGCGTGGCCCGGGGCCGGCCAGATTGCGCGGCAAACCGTTCGTACCCCTTCCTTTTTTTTTTTCCTCGCTCTTCCGTTTTTTTTTTCCGTTTTTTTTTCCGGGGCCTGTGCCCCCCTGTCACGGACTTGTATCCAGAGATAACCCGTGACAGCACGTTAAGCCTATTAACAGTATATTAACCTGCTCAGTGTTAGACATGAATGCAAACAGAAGTCTATTCCGCTGTTCAATCACATTGACCAACTACTGCAAGGTCACTGCAATAGGACTGTTCAAAGGTTAGCAGAAAGACATAGCGGCACCTTATTTTGCTGTAAGATATAAATTATAAGAATGTACTCCAGGTCAAGTGTCCTAAGAAACACTTCTTCCAGATTTCACGGAAGACTGGAGTTAAGATAGCTTAACCAAGCCCTTCCTTCACAAGGCAGACACACACAGCACCAGTCCTTTACAACTGTTAAATGGAACAGGCACTGAATATTTTCACTGCTTCACTGTTCTTAGTATATGCCTTTAACATTTACAAAATTTTCTTCCTGTTCCACAAACATTCCTGTTCGTATACAGCTTTTAACTTCCTATGCTCAAAGAAATCGGGACAATCTCACAAGCTGACCGTAAGCAAGAGAAGTCTGTTCTTAACCAGGAACACAGCACAAATTGAGCCTTACCAGCATGTGTTGAGCTTCAGAGCTTGAGCAAGCGCTGGGCCTGCCTGAGGAGATCTCCATGGTTTGCATCCTTGTGGCCTGAAGATAATGCAGGCTTCCTGCACAGCTTAAACATTCCCTCTTAGGCCATCAGCATGCAGGCACATCCATCTTTGCGCTTAAAGAGCACACAGTACCAACCTGATACCCAATACAAGCATTATGGCACTCGTTAACAAAGAGCTGCCTCAGCATTCACTTATTTTTAGGGAAGATTCTTGCATCTCTTTGCTATATGGTATTTCATCACATTATGTTGTCCCAATAGGAAAAAAAAACCCTGTTGTTTCCTTCAACTTCAAGTAGATTCCACGGTAAGCACAACAGGCCTCGTCCATACTTTGAAGGCACTTTCTCCAGGAAGTGTGGAAATAAAAGATTCTCCTCTCATCTGAAGTCCCCGTTCTTCATCTAGAAAAATGCCACTGCTTCTCTCTCCCCACCTCACTCCATCCAGCTTCTCTGCAGGACCTCAGTAAGCTTAAGACTAAAATGAAACCTAACTATCAGCTTTTACTAATCCAGATGCCAATCCAACAGTAGAAAAAGAGGCAAAAAACAACCCAAAACACAACTGTATAAACTTAAGTTTTATATACCAGCACATTCAGCAATAAACTTGTTTAAATTAAGCTTTACATCTCCTGGTAGCTAGTGACTAATACCTAGGACTACACAGAATCTACAAGCTATGGTAAATACTGTTTCTTTCTTCACCGAGAAGCTGTCAGCAACATTAGGCATTTCTGTAACTAATATTAAAATCCTTAAAAAGGATTTGCCTCAGTAGTAATCTGTCAGGAAAATTATAGGACAGATGACAATTTGAATTACTTTAAGCATTCTGAAGTGCACAGGAGGAAAGACAGCAGCTCCAAACACTAAGTAAGGAATAAACTCTTTATCCCAGTAAATAATTACAGCAAAGATTTAGATTCTTTTAATAGAAGTGACTCCTCCTTTCTGCATGGAGGTTTCCACCAGAGTGTGATGCTAGACTTTACTCTTGGAGACCACTGCCTCCTAAGAACAGCCATGCATAATTCATGATAAAGACTTCCACATCAGCTCTCCAGACTTAGAGTGGAACTGGGACAGTAAAAGCACGGACCCTTCAGCAGTGCATCTTTTTTGTTTTGTTGGTTTGTTTTGTTTGTTTTTGTTTTTTTACATGTAAGTCAAAGCTGCCAGACTGATTATACCAGTGGAGGTACTTTATCACTGCTATCAGAAGAAAACCAAGGATATGAAAGCTATGACAAATATATGTTTTAAACAATATATAAGGCAATCCAGACTCAAGTAGCTCAAGCTGCATATCTGAGATGAGAATTAGGTCTAGAGAACATCACACAGCAGAACAAAAAACCCTCAAACATTTTAAATGCAAAATAAGCCACCTTGTGCAACACACTTTAATTTACAATGAACATTCAGAGTTTTGGTTAGAGACTAAAGACTGTTCCTATGGTGGTAGCAGTTTCTCTCCCTGCATCAGCTGATTAAACGCATTTCTATTTTTATTAACATCTCCACGTTTAATCTTACACGATGCTTCAAAACAGGGGCTTAGCAGTCTGGTCATGCAAACATATTTCTTGTTTCTCTAACAATCCATCTTTAATTTAAAGGAGCATTCTGGAAATGCTCAAAGAAAATTCATGCACAAGGTGCTACATACGTTCAGTAGCATTCCATCCGAACTACCTGCAACAGAATTAACAAAGCAACCCAAACGCACCAACCTCTTCTTGTACTTCTGATGACCTCTTGAGAATGCTTCTGTAATACCAGACAATACTTCATTCCTGCCTCAAGTGTTAAGTTTAACCTGTTACTACTGCTTCAGGACCACTGCTATGGAAAGACAGTTTATACTTGCAGATTCTATGCTTGTAATCAGTCTCTAAAGCTAAGAGTAGTTTTAGGATATATTCAAACAACCAGTATGAAACAGGTACCAAATGCTGTTATTCAGTTCCTATATAAACAATTTAGTCTGATCAGTACTGTAACCTCTTGCCCAAGACAACATTTTGAAAGCTATTATACTGCTACAGCACATTAAGATCTCATACAAGAGACCCAGGAAAAGGTAGGGATGACTGAAGATCGTCAAGTCAGGCAGAAAGCACAATATCTATTTTCTGCTTCACCTTCTTGATTTCTAAGAAAGTTCCATTGCCTGTAATACAGCAAACTGCAAAAAACCACACATCTTCCCCAGCCCTTTTCAAATCTAGTAACCAGACCAGCTGCTACCAAAAATGAGTCTGTTAATAGATGGTTACATAAGATTCTTCTTTTGAGGTTTATTTGTTCATAGTAACACAAAGTGTGCGTTTCCACTTAGGTATTTAAGTGCAACAAAGAAATCCATTACCTCATAAAGCTTCAGCAAAGTGAGCTATGTTTCTATATGCAATGGAACAGACCAAAGTGTCTTCTTCCCTTAGTCGCACAACAGTTTAAAGCTCCAAAAACCTAAGCAAACACTTTCCATAGGATTAGACAAGCAGACATGTTGCTTGATTATGCTTTTGTGGGATGAGCTAAGTGTTTTCTGTATTAGAGCAATTCATTTCTATGCCACAGAAACTACTACAAGAGTGAAACCAAAGTAGAAGTGGTGCCATTTTAGTAGTCTGTGCAAGAATTCCACTCTACTTTTTGCAAGACGCATATCTTGAAGATACATTCTCCCAGTTGATCACATTCCAGATAGCTTTCAAATAATCAGGACGAACATTTTTATACTGAAGATAATAGGCATGCTCCCATACATCAATTCCCAGCAATGGAATGAGACCTGCAAAAAAGGAGGATAACATTTTTTAAGTCTGTGAAGAAATGTTCCACTGCAAAGTCTTATTGCAATTACCAGATTTCATCAGCTGTAGAGACAGAGAGCTCTCCAGCACACAGGTGCTCACTGCAATGTTTTACAGACCTGTCTGCTCTCCACGCACACTGTGTAAACTAAATTATTAGAATACACACCTGTGAATACCTAGAACTTCCTTGAAGACACAACTGAAAGCAGTTGAAGACATCTTTGAAAAGTTTCCATCTTCCACACACACAGTAACCAAGTATTTTCCTGGGCCATGCCACCACAAAGAAGTCTCCTGACACGAGTATTTGCTTCCAATACTTTAATTGTAAGTTACTGCTTTCCTTGCTTTTGTGCTAAAACACCTTTCTAGTTGAATTTGTAGTAGAGAGTTTTCAGTGTGTGGGAGAGGGTGAAATTTACCCACTATACTCTGTCTCAACACTAAAACTGTTTTTTTCTTTCTTCCCCGCTGATAAGCAAAGCACAGACCACTGCAGAAGTTCAAAGTAAACATGGAAAACACATATTTCCCGTTCGTATGAATTCCACAGAACACGTTTTAAAGACAACTGTGACTGGATTTGGACAACAGCCATCACAGCAGGATTCTCACTGGGGATTAGCTCTTTCCTCTGTGGAGCGTGTCCAAGCTGTCTTCATCAGTGCTACGTCTCTCTAAGCAAACAAACATACCTTCAGAAGTGATCTCAGCTGCTTGTCTAGCCCTAAGAGTTGCTCCCATCCAAGCCTTATTTAATTGACATTCATCACTATCTATCAATAGTAGAGAAGCACATTCTAAGTGTTCTGTTTTAAACTCAGCCTGTTTCACAACAAGAGATATTATACACATCTTCCCCTCTCCTGGTGTCTGGCCTACACCATCAGTTCCGTAAATAGATCCTCGTAAGAGGAAAAAATATAAAGGTAAAACACTTGATCTTCCCAATACTCTGACGGACAAGCTACTCCCATTACTTAGAAACAGTCCAGAGGAGCCTAACCTAAATTTAACGCCCAATGCTCTTTCACAATGTGCCCCATCTATCTCCCTTTTGATTAGACAGTCTGCAAGCAAAACCTACTGCTCTCCACAGAATTTTTAAGTCCTGCTTTACAAATGCTGTTTTAAAAACTGCAACTGTTTCTGGCTTCTGCTGGAAGTGATACTCAATTTTCCAGATGCTTGCCCATGAAGATATTCTCACATCTCATACATTTGCCTCTGAAATCTGCAAAAAGTGGAGGAGTAAGAAAGAAACCTGTTGTTCCTTGCAAAGGATCTTGATTTGCACAGGCTGCTATCTGTAGACGTCCCTGCTCCTTATTATAACCAAGCCACCCCCAGCCTGATCCTTGAACACCAACTGATACAGCTGTTAGTTTCTCCTTGAAGTTTGCGAAGGAACCAAAGTCACGTTTGATGGCTTCCATCAATTCTCCTTTAAAAAAAAAAAGCACAGAAACATCACTGAATATCAGATATTTAACATATTTCAATTCCCAGATGTCATCTGGAAATAGAAGAGAGATGCAGATGCATTTGGGCTCTGAGAGAACTGTCTAGACAGAATAGATGCAGCATTAACAATTCTGTCCCAACCTGCTCCAGACAGCAGTCAAGAACTGAGAACAGTAGTCAAACATGCTGTTATCGAAGACAGTCACGGCACTCCCAATAGAACATACAGTGCAATGCTGGAAAACTCTACATTCTTCATTCCTTCTGCCCTCAGATCTAAAAATTTCTTGGTGATAGCTGAAAGTGCACCTTCAGACAGGTTTCATCAGGCCTCCTACAGAAGACTTGAACCATCCAACTGAAACTGAAAGATGGCATTTTAAGCTTACCACCTTTCACAGTAACTTCACAGATACTGCAGACAAAGGTAAGGCTTTAATACATCTTTTCAGGTTGGATATTAGGAAAAATTTCTTCCCTGAAACAAGTGGCCCAGGGAAGCGGTGGAGTCACCTTCTCTGGAGGCGACCAAGAAACGTGGCGATGTGGTATGGTAGTGAGGGACATGGTTCAATAGGAGCGTAGCGATGGGCTGATGGTTGGACTAGATGATCTCAGTGATCTCAGTGGTCTTTTTCAACCTTAATGATTCTGATTCTATGATCTTCCCCAAGAATGCCATCTGATATACATCTCATTTGAAAACCCTCAAGTTTATCACAGCAGCCTTTGTGAGATCTGTATTATAGGACCACTGCCTTTAATTGCAGATCGCCTGTAACCATCTCTCTATCCTCCCAAATGGGATTTCATCCTTTAGGTTTTAACTGCTAAGCTATCCCTAACTGAAAACGGAGCATACATCCAGTCACTAGACTGGGTAGTCTGCAGCACATTTCCTTCCTTTCTGTGAACTGAGTAAGTGAATGCAATCTCAATTAGCACAGTTCTGGATAAGTGTTTTATCTTATAAAGATGAAAATATACAATATACAGCAATAGTCAAGTATTTTGCAATGTACATATAATCATCTTTAAAAATATAATTAGCACAGTTATCTTCTTGTATTTTTCACTTGCATGCACAAGATCCTGAATTCCTCAGAGCTATGACAGTTGTCACATAGAAAGACAAATAAACTCAGAAAAATAAAGACAGATCTAAACTCTTTCAGAGAGAGAAAAGATCATCAGTTCTGCTGGTCAATTAAGACTGACTCAATGAAAGCTCATAACAAGCACTAACCTTTAGGCTCTCCTCCTCCACTGGGAGAAAGATTTGTCCAGAAGATGGTATGATTGATATGACCCCCACCATTGAATTTCAGTGCAGGCTGAAGCGACACCTGAGCTGTAACATCACCTGAGGATGCAGAAGATAAATAAATAGATAAATAATAACACCACCACAACAGCAGTCATTAAGTTGCCACTAGGCCTCCACCAATACCCCACATCTTTCAAGTCTTACTAGCCTGTAACACGCCTACAGAAAAGACAGGGTTTGTGACTGTTACTCACATTTCAGATAGTTGTTGATGAACTGCATTAAACATTTCTTTATCTTTGACTTTTTCTTGTCCTGTAACTGCATGTGATGTGCCTATACTGCATCTATCAGGCAATTCATGCGACACCTACAGTACCAAAGTACTGCCATTCTACAGCTAAACAAAGCAAATAGCAGTACCAGAATGAAATAAGGATCTAGCACTAGAAAATTGTTCAGTATTACTATTACTAGATCAGAACTGTTTATCCTCCAAGTAGCTGATTTTCAAACTAAGAATTCTTAAAATTCTTAAACACCTTAAAGAGGGTAAACAGAGAGTGCTCCAGAAGCAGTTGACAAGCACAATAAGAAAATACACAAACAAGATGTTTTATCCTTACATTTTTTCATTTTCTCTGGGGAAGAAGACTGTTTGGTTTGACTGGGTGAGGTGTTTTTTTGGAGGAAAATACTTGCAGGAAGAGATAATGACCCAGATCATTTTACTCAGCATGACAGAATTCTGCACCTAAATACCACCGTTTAATATTGGTGAACTCCCCATAACTTCTCAGACCAGGCAGGCCTTAACTTCAAGAGAAAATCAAGGTTCATCAAGAAGCATCCACAGCATATCTAAATAGCTTACACGTAATCCTAATCCTTGCTCACAGCCCTGCATACAATCTAACCCTTGTACCACCCAAGATCAGGGGGCCCTGAACCTCCATCAAAACACGTCATATTCCTTATTCCTGATATTCCTTAAAGAACTCACTTGTGCCTTATGCGTCTGACAGGTGTTACACCACCTCGACACAAGTATTTTGAATGTTACTTTTGTTTTTAAAAGAATTGGAACGCTGCAATTGTTCAAGGCTTTTTCCACTACCCCAATACATTCTCAAATATGAAATCAGCACAGGCAGCTGCTCCCCCCACTCACTTTCAGGAATGAGTGGCAGTAGTCTTCCTGTAGGAAGGAATGAGCCATCTCAGGACAGACATGAAGCAGCAGCACCCCTGTTAATAAAGCTTTTTTTGCTTTGTTTTTGTTTACAGAATTACAAGTTCTCAGCATTTCCTCATATCCTTAAGAAACCACAATGACCTTTGTAAGTCTCACAGAAATAAAATATCTGGAAGAAGCTGTTAAGTCTCACTAGGACTCACAAGACTCCCGCTATACAGAATTCAATACTTTGTTAAAATAAATCACAGCAGTGCTCAATCACGTACCCTTGGCTCTCTTTTTGCTGGAAACGATCACTTGTCATTGTTAAGAGATTCCTTGAGACAAAAAACCTCAAGCTTTCTATATCTTTTCTTAAGAATAATGTTGTTCCAACAAGAATTCATTTTCAGGTGCAAGACAGTTTAATTTTTATCATTCAGAAAAATATCTGTAAGTTAAAAAACAGTAACTAACGGCTGGTTGCTGTATTTCCAGCCATAATCATACTCAGTGCAACAAAACCGACAGGAACAGGACTGGAACAAAGCATGCAATGCAGCTAGTACCGACTCTACTTGCTGCATTTACTTATCAAGCTGAGGATAAGATACATCCCTCACATCCAGTTCAACAGAATCTTCAGGAAGTTTTCCTTGAATTTTACATGCCGTTAAGAAACTAAACTCATCCACATCATCCTACAAGCCAGGAATCCAAAAATAACCCAGGACATTTGTAACGGCTTCATTACTGTTTATCCCACCATGCCGCACAGGAACCTACTCCCCAAGACCACTATGAGGTAGAGATGGCATTTGATCACTGTCTTAAAGCACAGTATTTGCGGCGTTGTCAAGTCAGTCCTGCAGAACTTGGCACTGGAAAAGAGAATGGAGAAAGGTAACTTGCCCTTAAGATACCACAAAGTATCTTGGAATCTACTTGTATGTAGAGCCCCTGGCCTTTGCTCCAGCTTACCACACTCCTTAACACAGCCACACTGGACAGGTTCAGCTCAGAAGTGGTACTCAAGAGACCTGTAAGCTCAGTTTCTCAGTTTACTGAATGATTCCTTTCCATTCTAAGAGCAGAGTAAAGCACCACAGGTCAAACGACTGTCAGAAAAGAACAGGAAAATTCTGGTAGGCATAAGTTTTCAATGAAAATAAGTCTTGTGATTATAGCCTTCAACTGGCAACATACAGAACATTTTGATAAAGAAGTAATCAGAACCAGCTTATGCTGAAAGTTTTCTGGAACAAAGTTATTAGCTGCTGTGCAAGACCTTATCGCAGACGTGCAAACTTATTTTCAGAAGAACTGGTAACAGGAGACAACGGACTCAAGTCAAGACAGTTTGAGTTATTTGACCAGATACAGATAGGTTAAGAAAACATTTAAGATGATCTAAAAACTACCTACTATTGCTGAAAAAAGTCAGCTTCAAGGTTCTGTTATCCAGAGGAGATATTAAACAGTCACGAGATCTGCTGTGTAACCAAACTGCTGTGCAGTAGTTTTGGCCAGGCTCGGTTTTTAAGTGTGGGAAGAGAATGACAATATTGACAAAAAGACGCGGCAGTTCAGACTTTACCCTTTCCTAAAACCTGGCCTTAGCCTTTCTAACAAGGATCAAAATACTACGTTATATACAAGAATATCACCTAATAAGCCAACCCAAAAAACACACAAAAATGCCGCAAGCAAATATTTGCCTGCTTTGATGTGTGTGACCATCACCAATATGCTGCAGAATAATACCAGCAAAATCTTTATGAAATATTAAGTTCTACCTCCAGACACACTATCACCAAGAGCAACCAGTAAGAGCCTACCAAGGGACAGAGGGTTTTTCTTTTAAATACCTCCAAGGGTCCAAAAAATGCAATGTTTCTGCTAGCCAGAAATTCTGCCTCCACTGGGAGCTGAATCCTTAGTCATTACACAGCAGTAATGACATCTGCAGCAGATATGCTGCTTTCCTATACTTTGGTTTCCTTCCTCACTAATTAACCTCTGGAATACAGCGTTCCTGGTTCCACCATTAGCAGGACAAAGCAGCAGCCAATCTTGTTTGCTTGATTCTTCACCAAACCTAATTTGTTCGTTAATTCAGACTGCACAAGTTATTATTAGGCTTATGAGGCCACTTGAAAATCTCTACACTTTCACATGTAATCCACATTCTTTATTCAAACACATCACTGGTATTTCTCAGGAACAACTTCCTACTGACTCTGCCTTCGGTCCCAGTCACTAATGTAAATCCGCAACAGCTCACACTGGCTCTCCTCACCGGCTGACGATGGACATACCCACCTTTTGCCAGCGCCTCTTTATACTTCTCCTCTGTAACATTCAGGTTGTTCACGTAGGTGGCATGGTGTTTGCTGTGGTGCAGCTGCATGATCTCTGCACTGATGTGGGGCTCCAGCGCGCCATAGTCGTAGGGCAGGTCAGGAAGAGTGTGCTTCTGCCTTGCGACCAAGCACCCCAACGGTGCTACCAGTGCAGTCCTGCTTCTAGAAGAGAAACGAGAGAAGGAAGCAGTCTCGTGCAGTACTTGTGCTTTACCACTTCAGCAGAGTTGAAACGCTGGCCTGCCACGGCCAGCTGCCCACCTGAAGGTCACTGATACAGGTGCTTCTCGACGTAGAGCTGCCACCCCCTAACCCACATTCTTGCGTCGTAACGACAGGAAGCACTCTGGGCTGGGAGGAAGGTCAGCCCCGAGGGCCCTTGCACCGGTGACCTTGGTACGAAAAAGGGTCGAAATCCCACAGCCCTAAAGAGGCCGATCCCGGCCGCGCTGCCCGGCTCGGCTGCACCTCGCGGGGCCATCGCTGTCACCGCCACCCCCCTCTTCCAGAAATAGAGGGAACAACACGGGGTGACCCCTCCTCCGCCCCCTCCCGCGGCCCGGACACGGAAGCCCAGGGCCCGGCTGCCCCTCACGCTGCAGGGCAGCGGCGAGCACGGCGCCCCCACCTCTCCTCCCTCCCAGCGGCGGCGCGACACGGCTCTCACCTGCCCGCCCAGACCAGGCGGCACAACATGGCGGCCAGCTCGCTGCGGGCACCGCACCGACCGCACACTGCGCCTGCGCCCGCACTGCTGGGGCGGGGTTTGCCGACAGGACGAGGAGGGGCGGGCGTCTGAGAGCGGATCGATAGGGTTAGTTTCAAGTAGTGGAGCTACTGATCGCTATTTGTATTTAAAAGGCGTGCGCCGTTAATACCCTGTACAGCACAAGGTAGAAGGAGTTGAAGGTGAACTCGCACACCTTCAACCCTGGTCTCACTTACCAGACCAGCGGTAAATCAGAGCAGTGAACATCAGCTCACTGATAGAGCCAGGGCTAACAGGGTTCCATCCCGTTAGGGTCAGGTCTTGAGCCAACATTCCTAGTGGTAGCCATGACCTTGGGAATATAAATACGTCAACAGATAACACAAAGACTAACTGGATAGGAAAAGGAGGTACACCACTTGTGAGGTTCAGTTGCAACACGTTAAGACAGAAATAATATGTGAAAAAAAAGTTATATACAGCATGCTTAATCAAATTCACAGAAGAAAAAGTTGCTTAGATCAGCCATTAGAAATTGCAGAGGTTAAAATCAAGCAGAAGTAGGAAAGAAAGGTCATTTTTCTAAGCAACACTGGGAGCATTGTACCTACTGCTCTCACTAGTGATAGCTCTAGAATGGGGAGAAAAAAGGTTCATGAGGTAAGCGAAGAGAGCAAGGTAAAACTCTAAAAGAAGCCTGCATGTTGCTGTGTGCAGGTCTTGTGCAGAAGAGCTGTGACATGGGCAGTGCTGCCACAGCAGGCAGCTCAACTGAGAGCCTGCTGGAGCAAGGCCTGGCAGCAGGCCTGATAGCAGGCCCACCGAACGCACCACAGCAGTTCCCTTTGACCTCAGGAGCCTATGTATATTTTTCCCATTTATAATCATATTTTGCATGAGCCGTAAGCTGCACGAATCTGTCAGAATTTGAAACATACAGAATGGGATGTTCTTAGGGCTTCATAATACAGTAGCAGGGGGCTACACAAAGAACTGTTAGTCCTCCTTCGTTTTTTATTGTAACAGACATATCAAACATAGCCATCCCTTGACTTCAAATGCAATGGTTGGTGGAGCAGGTATGTAGAATGCTTCACATTTCAACATTTTCAGTGTATCACAGCGTGAAGCAGCAAGTCAATTTCTTAGATGGACATTTCTAAACAGAAAGTGAATACAGAGATCTTTGACTTCATCTGTCACTTCATCCTGTTATGCCTTGGCATACAGCAGAGGCACTGGAAACCCCTCAGTGTCAGCACTGCAAGCAGAGGCAGGGCAGCAGCCCATACCACAGCTTGCAAGCAGCCTGGTACTTCAAAGGTCAGTTGCCATTAGGAGCTACCCACCTCAATTGCTGGGAACGAGGCACTTAAAAACACCTTTTCATCTGTTTGATCTACTTACTTTTTTTGTTCCATTTCAGTTCTCTTCCTCACTTCTCTGCATATCTCATTTTCCAATATCCATTTTCTCCCAACATCCACAGCCCTTAATGCTCGTGAGAATGCTTCATGCACCTTAACTCCATCAGCTAAAATAATCGGTATTGAATAGTTAGTGCAAAGGAGTTCAAAAAACCATGAAAAATTAGTTCTCCCTTAAGGCCAGTGAAGAGAGTCCTTCCCTCAAAGTTATGAAGCATTCTGCAAAATCAAGACTAACACTAGATGAACTTCAATTCAAATTACTGGGGAAAGCATCTTTGCTAACACAAACCACTTTTTTTTTTGTCTTATTTAAATAAGCAGTTATGTTCAGAGATCTTAACTTAAATTTATAGGACTTAAAAAAAACAAAACAAAAAAAAAAACCAACAGAAGGGGTGAAGTCTGAATGACCGTGCTTAGAATAACTTACCTCATCTTGGAATGTGCCAGTAAATCCACATAGAGAGATCCACAAAGGGAATCAAAGTGCACTGTAATGCACAGATGTACAGAATGGTAGTTCCCCCTTCAATGCCCTTTTAAAGGGCCAAAGAATACCACGCAAACTTAAGTTTTAGTTATCAGCCAGCTGTACTCTAGAAATCTGAGCAGTGAAATTATCTAAGTTTATCAGTAGATATGACACAAGATGATTTATCTTAATCAAAATCAACAGGATTTTCCTGAAACTGAAAATAATGCATCAACAGTCATCTCCAGGATTATTAAGAGCCATAACTTAGGCTGTATGTATTGACAGCCAGAATGTGAACATTACTGATTTTAACATTTATCTGTGTATTATTATACTGCATTTCACTACTGCTTTACAGTAAGCACTGCAAAAAGCAAGCCAATTACATGATGGATGGTTTTTAAATGTTTTCATTTGAAATAAAAATTATGAATTAAAAAAAAAATCTAACACCCCAGCCTGCATATTTAGAAGGTAACCTTTACACAGAGAATGAGAAATGAAATGACTTTTCTTGCCCTACATTTATTTTCCAAGTTAAGCCAACGTTTAGTATGCAGGTATAATTTGCATTTCTAACTTTTCAGCTATTTAGCTAAGTTGTATGGTTTTAACTATTTAAAGCACCACACACTCTTGAGAAAATTCAAATCTTCATGAGTTTAAGACTTGGTTTCCCACAGTAACAGATGAATTTAAGTGAAAAGTTGCCCCTACCTTACAGCACAATAGCCATTACTTCAAAAATAATTCTTACCTAATTCCTTATCCTAGATGCCATCTTCTCAACATGAGTTTCTTTCATATTTCATAGATTTTAACCACCACCATTCTCACAAGGCTTTCTACCGTATGTACTATCAAGTCATTGTAACTGTCTATTACTATCATTTTATTATTACTACCCTTTTAAACTTAAAATATCCACGAAGTATCTTAAGTACATATATATGCACTAAAATCAGGTGATATTAAAGCCAAATGTAAAGCACCAGCAAATACATATCTAGGTTATCAGGGATTTTTGTAAACCAGAAATTACTTTGGATGCCAGTACTTTTTTTTTTTAATGTCACTTAATTTCTATATGCTCAACTGTCCATTAACTGCTATTTTTCAGGCAATAAGGGCCGAAGTAATGTTCCAAAAAAACCCATGAGGCACTGCCAATGGAATTAATGCTTCCAGTGACTGCCGAATTGTTTTAAACATCTAAGCTCTATGAAATTAAAGCAGCAGTAGTACATAACTAGTATGCTTCCAACATACACAAAGGCTACTAATAGTTGCAACTAATTATATTGTTTGTGGACAGTAATACTACAGGTGCTAGTTCTCATTTAATACCACTGAAACCCTTCTATAATTTATGATTTTATTAACTAAACTGCAGTTACATCCACGTATCTCCTAACTTTAGAGAAATACTGCTTTCAAACAACAGTTTCAACACTCCCAAAGTGAACTGCAACTTGTAAACAATTTACTATTAATTTAGTGGTTGCATGTGAGAGAACTGCATTAGCTCTCTGGTAATTGCAGGATTCTCAGTTAGGAAAACATTGAAACCAGACTTAAGTCTACCTGGAAGTACAGTTAAATACTTTCATTTTTTCCCTTTGAACAGTGCTTACTGAAGTCAGTCCCCTTTTCATCACCTTGCGTATTGCTACCACCACAAACTAGCAGACAGAAAACAATCACCAGAAATTCAGGTTCTGAGAAATTCCTAACTTGCTTTTGTTCAGTAGCAGCATGTTTCTTCCCCCCACTTCCAACACCTGCAAAGTCAGTTCACTAAGCTTCCCCTCATGTAGACTAACCAAAAATTGTATCACCTTAAGAAGTAATTCAACCTCTTAGAAGTGTCATAATTTAGTTTGTCCATTTACCTCCAGGATACTTCCTAAGTTTTAATAAGAGCCAGGTTCTAACTATGAAGCTTGCTTTTATTAGTTTTCTTTTTTTTTTTAAGCTACCAATAAGGAAAAAAATCTCTGTAGAATAAATACTAAAAGGCTAGCCTGAAATTAACATGAAAAACACAGGTACTTGGCATAAGCTGTATTAGATAGGATTGGCACAGAAACAAATTCAATTAAAAAAGTATTACACTGCATACAAGTAAGCCGTGTAAGCCAATGGAGAACAATGAGGAAATTACATTATTAAAAGTTTTTATTTAGGTTTGGTCAGTACAGGTAAGATAATATTGGAGTCACAGAGCAATATGCATAAACAGGATACAACAGTTCTTAAAAACTGAGTAACTATGCACACAATTCATAAACATTCGGTCACCTAAGGAGAAAATGCACAGATGTATGGTGGGAAAAACTGTAATTAACACTGAAACTACTAAAGGACTCCTTCAGCAAGTCCATCTTTTAGTGATAAAACTACTGTACTGGGCAAACTTGGCAGTCATAAACCCACAGCTATTATGACAAATCTCGAAGGTGGTGTTAAGTATAACAGTATGAGTAAGAATGCCCTTACACAGCACAGGTTCTAGATATACACAGATTTGTACAGACATCATTTATGTTATACTTTATGGAAGTAATTTCCATTTCAACTTCACATTAACTCATATAAAAATAACTTGAGCTACACAAATGTCCTTTTAGCAACATTCAACGTAATTAACTGTTAAAATTCCCAAAGTGGCAGAGGTATTGAAGCAAAAAGAAATCCACAAAAAGGCAAAAATTGTGACAAGTATGCACTAATTTAATAACGGCTTCTGAACAGTATCCTCTCCCAATTTAAATGACACTGTATAAAAATGCTGCAGAAAAATGTTACAAAACTGAACCCTGCACATTTACATTGGAGTCCAAACCATTCTGGACATGCCGAGAACCCGCAGTTCTGTTACCTTTCACGCTTACTGTTTTCTCCTCTTGAGGATCATGATTGGAGTCTGTGTCATTTGAATGGTGAGTGAGAGAGTTTTCACTGCCAGTGGGAGAGTCTACACTTTCATACCCAGTACTGAGTTGGTTTATGTAGCTACCACCTCCTCTACCAGTTCTATCTTCAGAGTGGTTGGACAGCTTATTACCATTCCCTGGAGAAGCCGGGAAGTCATCTTCTGTGCTGCTACCCTCCCTATAAAATCCAGGCCCAGACGTCCGCTGATGGGAGGAGCTACCATTGCTCGGTCCGTTAGCCAGACGGCTGCAGTCTTTACCCACAGCCTCTCCCTGGTCTGTAGGCTCAGAAGATGGAGTCCTGCTGGTACCTGGGTTGGAGGCCTGGGACTGCTGCTGCTGGTACTGCGCCAACTGCTGGCGAGTCTCCTTCAACTGCTGCTGGAGCACTAGAATGGTACTCTGCATACCCTCTACCTCCTCATCAAGCTGGATGATGAAGTCATTCAATTCTAAACAAAGAAAACACATGTGTTGCAAATACTTAATAACCCACATATAGCTTGAATGTCAGACAAGAAAATTTAAATCCTGTAGCAATATTTTATGCTGAAGTTATTCAACCAACTTTTTCAATCATTAGATATGCACACCACTTTGATATTCTACCTCTAAAGGAAATGTTAAACTGTCAACTATACTTCCTATATTTATGACTTTGGATATATGAGAAGAAATTCGTTTCTGGACAAGAAGATACATGGAAAGCAGCTCAATTCCAATAATTAATATTTTGCAAGTAGATTCTAACATATCTACTTATACTGAAGTGCAGGGCATTGCAGAAATACTGTACAAGTGACCACAAAGCTTATCTGCATAGGACAGTTCTGAATAATCACAAAAACCTACTCAGTGACAAAAAAATTTTAGTCACATTTCAAGGAAACGTCAGGTCTGAATGCTTTTAATGCATTTAATCCCACGTAACGTGACAAAGAGGAAAAGTAAACTTTTGTTGAATTTATTATCAACAAAAGTCGGTAATTCCACAAAGTACTTATGTACGAAGGAAAAGATCCTTCACAACTGGGAATGCATTTTGGACCAGAAAGAATTTGACCTGAAAGATGAACACTGCAGCCTGAATTCAACTGCACATTTACATGACTGAGCGAATAACATGCAAACTGCTTATTGTTGTAAAAATCAAAATTAAATGCCCATTGGTATGGAAAAAAATCAAAATGACTGTGATAATCCTGACATTTTCCTAGTGTTCATACTGAGGAAGAAGCCAGGGCCTAAGAACATCGCAGTTCTCTGCAGCTTACTTTACTATACTGCATTCAAGAGCAGAAATCTTTAAAGAAATGTCTATGTTTGCTTCAGTTATGAACTAGATAAGGTACTTCATCCAAGTTTATAAACAGTAGTTGAGAAGCAAAAGGGTAACTATTTCAATAACATTAAGCAAGAATCACTTAGCTACTAAAAGACACCATACCCTTAAAAAAAAAACAGGATATATTAGACAAATGCCAAATCATGTCCATGCTATCTTACAGACGCCAGGTGTGAAACAAAGATACCTGGGTTTAATTAATTAGCTTGTCTCAAGATTTAGTGAATCAATCAGATCATCTATCGTGTGATCTACCAAACTACAAGTACTTTCACCAAGCATTTCAAAGAACACAGAATCTGTGCTGAATTCTCTGAAGATTTTTAAAATTTGCATTTCCCTGCCATTTAAAACGTACAAGAGGCCAGAGTTTACAGCTAATTCCAGTTCATGTTCACAATGCTGTAAAACTTGGACTATGAATACAATAACAGAACATTTTAATTAATCTGAGTTACTTAACCGAAAACTGCAATTTTTATTCTTCTTACATTTTTTCCCCTTCAAGTAACTTCAAAATAAAGTCAATTAACAGGAAGCTTTCTGTTTTCAGTGCATGCTTACCTTAATATCCCATGTTAAATAGCAAGACCTACAAAGTCTAGTAGCTTCACATTCAAATCCCACATTACAGGGAGCTGCAAATCCCACAACTCCAAAGTTTAGCCTCTATTCTAATTTTTGGTGGCATTTTTTTTTTTTTTTTTAATTAAGGCTACCAATAGAGACTTACAACAGTCATGTTTTACTTGATGTTGCCCTTTAATTCTGGCAAAGACTTTACAGTATCCATATCATCAGAAAATTAAGCTAGCAGAAGTGCAAGGCAACTTCCATTTTCTTAAGAAAATCCCTTACCATCCTGACTGCTTTTAAGTTCCTCACTATATTTCTTCTGTAAAGCCAACTCTGCCTCAAGCTGTGCAATACGTCCTTGGGACAGCTGCCTTCCAAGCTCTTGATTCTCCTGGATAAGCATTCGACACTTCGCCATTAACTTTTTGCCTGTTTGGCTGCAAAGGAAAGAACCAATCTATCACAAATTGAAGACAAAACCTCCTGTAATCTTCCTCAATCACAATTACAGACAAAAAGGAGATACAATTTCTGCATGTCACAATTCACGGAACATTATGTCTCAACATAATTGTCATAGCAGAAAATCTCCCTATGTTACCACATGCTGTTCCAGCGTCAGTTGATCTTCTGTCGGTGTCCCATAAAGCGGAAGGCAAGTTTTATTACTGCAAATATGAACAAGCATTGTTCTTTTTCGATACCAAAATCTGGATTATCAGTCCGCACAATCTTGCATGTGCTAATTCTCAACTGAGTTAAGTGATTAAAGATGTGCCTTGCAATTTGACAGATTAAGTACTGCATTAAAAAATGCGTAAACTCAACTATTAACAAAAGCCTTCTTCCTTTATCATACGAATAAAACTTTGTTCTAAGTTGGGGAAAAATACTAAAAATGAACATTATGTTTATAGTGACGTCCATTTTTTCTCTGAGAGATTAAGACATTCTTCTGAATGTTTAAAAGAGTTGCATGTCTACTTTTCAACTCAATTTTGTGCATCTGATAGCAGTGTACAGTGTTTCATGATTCCTATAGTCAGCTTTTGCTCAGCACATCTTACATAATGAGGAGAAAGTAAAATGCAGTTAAAAGTTGGCAGGAAAATAAGGAAGTAGTAAAACTCATTTAGAATGACAGGTTCAGATCATAAATGTTTTAGCATATCCAGTTTCTTTGAGAAGCGGGCAGAAAAAGGTACTTTGAACTGTCAAGATTTTCTCTGTTAAATAGGTAACATCACATCTTTAATCTTCATGAATAAAATTGTACTGTAAAGCATTATAGGAAGTAGTATGCAAATTAATATATAGGCAATATGGCCGACTCCATAAAAGAGTAAGAGTTCAAAAGTCCTTCAGAACTGTCTGCCAAAGTCAGAATAGTGACCACAATCAGTTCTTTTACAAGGCTCAGCAACACAATGAATCTGTCTTTTTCTACAGAAGCATAAGCTCTGTAGCAAAAATATATTAAAAAAAAGTATATATAAGCCATGAACAGGTTTGTTGTGAATTCAAGGGCAGGATTTGCATTACTTTCCAAGAGCAAGAAGGTCATTTAAGTTTTAAGTGACAAAGAAAGAAATTTTGAGGATTAAAAAAAAAAAAAGAATAAGAAACTTCCACTACTGTGATTCACAGCCGTAGTTCTTCCTCTCCTGCAACCAACACAACCAACAAAAAGAATTTAAAATAGTAATTTTCTTATCAACTACCTTTTAAACATTAAAGCCTTAAACAATTTTAAGCTCTGCGAACTCTGCCTCACTGAACATTTTCCAACTGACTCTCCCAAATCTTTCAGATGGGCTGCTCCAGAAGGAATCTGGCTGCATAAGGTCCTGGAAGCCTGCAATTCTGCTAAAGGCAGCAACCTGTTTTCTTTCTTGATGTGATGTCCAATGTCGGGTCCTTGAAGTTTAAATTGTGGTGAGCTAATACAATCCATGTAACACAAGATGCAAGTTTTCTTAGAGATGTTCATTCTGTGCAAAGAAGCAGGACCACTTTGGAGATGACCAATGTGATGTACCCCCAAAAGCTTTTAGGCAGATGCGTACTGATTTTTAGGCATTTGCAAATCCTTGTTACTGTATTCATCATTCACTGCAAGTTTAAGGAGTTCACAGTGCTGAAGTCATTTACTGTTTTTTCTCTCCACAAAACAATGTCACCTGCAGAATTAGAAGTACCAGGTAGCTGGACATTGGGACAGTTTTAAAAATCTCAGTAATTCCTTCATGTAATTCCTGCCAAAATGTAAAATATTTATTACCTGTATAGAAATTTGCATAGTTACCTATAATGCTATTTCTTTCCATCAAGTTTTTCCCAGATGTTCTGAGTTAGCGTGGCACCAAGTAGCCTTCCCTTGCAATTTACACAGAAAACAACACATGCAAGAATATCAAATCCAGTAACTATAAAAAGTAATTCCTACTAGCTTTAAAGCTAAACTTGGCATTGTTTTCACAAATCCACTTGAACATACACGCAACAAAACCTGGAAGAATTAAGGGGTTAAGTTTCAGAAAGCTAGTGTTCGTTGTATTAACCTTTTCGCAATCGATATTACTGATGTGTAATTCAAATGTACATTGGATGTATAATGACGGTTAAAATAGCTTAACATAGCCATTCTGTCCACCATGTGCCCTTCTATTTCTCTCCCTAGGCATTAGTAAGGATTATACTGTGCACTCTTATCTTTGGTTAAGGTCCAGAACTAATACTGCTTAGTGTTGCAGTCAACATATTACCTCAAGAACACACACAGTTGGTGATGTGAATAGAAGCATCAGCTCTTTTAAATACTAGGTCAGATATCATGAAATAAGAGTGGTTGCATACAAGGAAGGACAATTAAAACCAAGAGGGGGAAGAAGGGCAAAGAATTAAAAATTCTGTAAATGCTTTACATGATTAACCATTTCTTTGCCCTTTCAGAAATATTAAAAAAAAAAATCAATAAAATCATGACCAGTTATGAAGACAGCTTCAATTCTATACCAGGAAATAAATCTAAATCTTCTCTACTCCAACTGCTGCATATTTAATTACGCACATTCACACCACTGTGACTTAAAATTATACGATGCATATTAAAGCACAACGTAGCTACAGAAGTGACAAAGATTTGATACTTTTGCTTGAAGGAAACTGGTAATAGTTACTTGTGTCTCAGTTGCATCTCGCTTAAGAGTCTGAGAACTTGAGGAAACCAATCCACCTGTACTTAATGATATTTAAATCATTTCTGAACTCCAAGTAAAACAAGCAATCTACATGGCATGTCTCTATCAACACATTATAGTAAGCTTTACAAATGCCTTGGCAACACATTAACAGTTTATTAATGCAAGTCTTACCTCTGTTTTGATGCTAGATCATTAAAATCTTAGACTCTGCTATAGCAAAATAATCACAGATGAATCACTTAAAGTTTTTCTAGGTGTTTTTCTTTGCTGTTCAATCATTGCTCATGCAAAAAAATAAATCTGTGTAAGTACACTAATCTTCAATCCCATATTAATCCCTCTAAAGCACAGGTGATACTTTTAAGTTAAAAATACGTAACATTATCTTAGGTAAAATCACTGAAAGAGAATACATCACCTTCTGTGACAGCTGAATCTCTTTTTAACTTAAAACTGCATTTTCTAGAATCAGACAGTCATAAAATATCGCCCAACTGATGTGAAAAATCAAAACCTTAGTTTACTAGAGCTCAATTAGCCAAGATAAAAAATAAATATACAAATGCTATATCAAATCTGCATTTCACTTTACACACCTCGGATCTGCACTCCCAGCTGTCCCCTGTTGCTACTCTTACAAATAACTTGGGACAACAGAACAGAGGCATCAACAGAGTAGCAAAGGTTCCTTCACTGATTCCACCAAGGAAAATGCATGCATTTAACTTGTTGTGCTTTGTTAAAATAGTGTCTTTTTTTTTTTTTTTAATTCAGAGAACGAGACAATGCAGAAACAACAACCTGTTTGATTCTCGTTCATCCCAGGAGTTTCACAGTACAACAATATAACCAATAGTGTTCCTTGAACTATATATTACAACTATTTCAAGGCACATTTTATATAGAAGTGCAATACAAAAAAACAGGTGTACAAAGGAATAAAAACACCCCACCAACACTGAAGACAGCTGTCATCGTGTGCCTTCCATATAGAGCATTTGAGATCAGTTAATATAGAAGATCAAAAAAATCTCATTTCTGCATGAAAACATGCAGCGTAATACTTATCACAACTAGTTTTTCTTATACATGCTAGTTGTGATCAAATATATACTGTTTCCAACAACTTTAAACCTGCAATTAGATAGAACGTACGTTCTTGTACAGTCCTAATTTTGAGGCGTCCACAGCATTACCAACCATCCAGAACAGTTCATTATTTAGCAACATTGACTTAAGGCTCCGTCAGGTGTCACAGAGCCCAAATGCTTAACAGTCAAATGTGTACACTACTACTGACGTGATATCAAATAGCACCCTCGTGGCTATTCAAAACTGGTTAGCAAGTAAACTCTTTAATGCAAAATTCACCTCATTGAGTTCTGACCCAGCAGTTCAGTGAACAAGCAGGAAGTCCACAGTCTTATTGGAAATCTGACTTAGTGTCTCTAAGTCACTAGGCTCAAGGTTAAGAGCGAAGCATATTCCACTTCTACATTTTACGGGAATTTTGCATGTTCAATTCATGATTTATAATCTCTAGGTTCTTTCCTCCAAACTGTCTGTAGACACAGTGTGCCACAGACTTAAGACTTCTGTTTTTCCCTCTATTTTCTTCAAATAGAACAATTTTGCAAATGTCTACGTGTTCTAGAAAATATTTTTTTTTCGGAGATGGCAATTTCTTCAGAATAGTCCGACGCCGTCAGGCCTCTGAAGCAAAGGGGGAGAAAAAAGCTGAAACACAAGGTTCATCTGGTAAGTTTTACATTAAGCATTACAAGCTGGACAGTATAAGAATGTGGCTTTTGCCTCAAAACGTCTGAGTCTTGGTGTGGAAACGAGTACTTGGCTGTCCCACCATAGCATTCTCGTAGTGGGACTGTCAGGGAAGTCTTGACTGGGGAGTATTTGTTTTGTTTACCTATCAGGCGTAAATTTCCAGGCACTCAGTTCATTTTGGGCTTGTTCCAGTTTGTCTTTAGTCTGTTCCAGTTCACCTTTCATTTTTAGGAAAAACAAGTTGATGGCTGGGTCCACCATTGTTGATCGCAGTTGGGCAACACTAGGCTGCTGGACTTGCTTGAGGTACTGAATCTGATTCTGCACAAAATAAGAAAAGAGATTTATTTATACATAATTCAATACATTTATGATCATTTAGACAGGATTAGAAATAGTTACTCCAAAGATGACATCAAAGAAACTCGCCTTCTTACAACATTCTAACCTGTTGAGGACAGGATAGAAATAACTCCTGCCCACCTGTGAGCTTAGCAATAAGCACATTCACCCACTCTCCCAGTCCCAGTCCTGCCAAGGCCTTCAAAACTACTTTCAAGGCTGATCTTCTTCTGTTTCAAGCTGTTTTCTCTCCGTCAGTTAACATCTGCCCGAACTACTGGCGCATTATAGTTCTCCCTGTCTTTTAAAACTGCTTGCACGCTTTCAAAGAAAAATATTTATACAAAAAGTTGCCTCTCAGAACAGATGACTGATTTCCATATAACGTCAATGAAAGTTATTCTAGAACACTGAGGTAACTGTTGCTAATATCTTCGTGTAGCTACTGAAAGGTGTTTCTTTATGTCTACATGTTTTTGTAAGCGTGTAACTATGCTGCAAGTTGCCACCTTTTTCTTCTTGAAAAAAATCATTTAGAGCCTCTCACATCAACTATATAAGTTTAGACTGATTTGATTCTCTCGCAGTAAGCAAAACCCCAGGAACAGTCTTATACTTACTCCTGAAATTTTGATAACAATCTCTTTTAAATACAGTGCACTTACTAATCAAAACTTCATTGTACTTATACTGGATTAATGTATTTTTTGGAAGTTTCTTAAATCTTCTTTCAGCTAGTAAGTAAAATCATTTTGGCCTGCACAGAAACTGTTCATTCTGAAGTTCAATTTACAATGCTCCTCATACTACACATTTCTTGGTCACCCAGAGGTACATTTACACGAGACTAAATAAGAAACATTCATTCAAAGTCGGGGGTTTTGTCTTCCGCTGCACACAAATCTTCCGATCGGGTTGACAGCAATAGTTAAAATGAGCAACAGTGCAAGCCGTTACCAGCAAAATCAAGGGAAAGAGTTAAGCTGCCCACCACTCTTCGCTTTGCTTAGAACACAGCACACTCAACAGCAGTCAGTTTAACCACTTCCATGGAAAGCTTTCATGCAGCAACAGTGAAAAGAATGCATAAGTATAAACATACTGCTTAATTTAAAATGTGTAGTAGTGACCTCAGAGTCACTCACTGATTTAGGAAGATGTGGTTTAATTTATGTATCAAATAGCACCAATACCTGGATTCTTTTTCAAATATATGTGATTTTAAAGCTACTAAAAAGGATTAAATACTTCAAACTGACGCCATATTCATTTCATACAATCAAAATATAAATATTTAGCCACTCAAGAAAATATTCGAAACAACGGAACTTTTTAAAAACAATTTTAAGTAGATAAACTTGTGTGTCCAGAAATAGAAAGGGAGTAAAGCACCGAGTAAAAAAATACTTTCCAGAAATACAGCAGTCAAGAATCCATCCATATAAACATTACTTATAAAAAGGAAGCCCAAATTAAGATTATCCTAACATTCTTTGTATAGCATTGCACCTCCCACAGAAATTTCGCCTCACTGAATGCACATTTAGTAAGTTATTTAACTTACTGTTATCACAGAATCATAGAATGGCCTGGGTTGAAAAGGACCACAATGATCACCTAGTTTCAACCCCCTGCTATGTGCAGGGTCGCCAACCACTAGACCAGGCTGCCCAGAGCCACATCCAGCCTGGCCTTGAATGCCTCCAGGGATGGGGCATCCACAACCTCCTTGGGCAACCTGTTCCAGTACGTCACCACTCTCTGAGTGAAAAATTCGTCCTAATATCTAACCTAAACTTCCTCTGTTTCTGTTTAAAACCATTCCCCCTTGTCCTATCACTACCCACCCTCGTAAACAGCCGTTCCCCCCGTTTATATGCTCCAATACGCTCACTTCAAGTACTGAAAGGCCACAATGAGGTCTCTCCAGAGCCTTCTCTTCTCCAAGCTAAACAAGCCCAGTTCCCTCAACCTTTCTTCACAGGAGAGGTGCTCCAGCCCTGTGATCATTTAAGTGGCCCTATATATATCCACTAACATTTCTGATGTTTGCACTAATGGAAGTATTTCAACAACCTGTCATTCTTCCTGAGAGCTAGTACTAGCAGAGTGAAACCACTTAACTCTTCAGAGACACCCCTCCACCTGGCAACATTATTCTACAATAACATGGTTTGCAATCCATTTCTAGAAAGGCATCACTGAGAAAAAAAATTTTCTGGCCTTACCCAGACCTGTTCCTACCCTCTCCTAACGCCAGATTCCCTGGATCACTAGCACAAAGAATTGCTGCCAGAACTAAAAAGCTCAGTATGACCTGGATGATTCTGTCCAATGTGAATTATTTAAAGCACATAATTTGTGTATCTCTAGCTCACGTAACTAGGCCAAGCAGAGAGAGTTTGTGTGGGCTCAATACAGTACCTCAGTTGTCATTCCTGAAAGAGTAGCAGAGGAGAAATCTGCCTGAGCTGACCGACTCTCGTCTATTCCCTCCCCAAACTTAAAAGATTATTTATTCCTCCGGTTTTCTCGATAGCTCCACAATTGCTTTCTCCAGTTGTAACTCCAGAGTTCTCACTTGTCAGATTTTTCATCCATCCAGATCTAGCAACCTTCTCCAGATCCATCATAATCCCAAAACAAGCCCATACCTACTAATCCTGCCTGCTTCCTTATCCCATTTACTCTCCTGCTTTGCCATTCCATTCTTGCTCCCTTCCTAACACTCCCTAGCATGCCTCTCTTCCTTTCTAAATTCCTGAGTGAGAGGTGGGGAGCAAAGATTTGCCTGCATTCAGGTCTAACAGCTCAATAACAGGCAAGAGCTGAATACACGGGAGTAGTCACGTCACCTCAAACACCTAAAATACTGTTCACATTCATGAAGTACTGATGGTACTTTTGAAAAGTCTGTAAGGTGAACAAATAGGGATGAATTTTCACAGGCAGAATCAGTAACTACAGTATAATCTTCTTGTTTGCTCTAGCCCAAGGCAAGAGAATGCTGAAGTATTCCAGAGAGGACATTAAGCTACATGCATTTTAGTTTGAGTGGACTTTTTTTTTTTTTTTTTTTTT
>JACDJE010000047.1:2926925-2939150 GCA_016647715.1 Pavo muticus
GGGGGGGGGGGAAGGCAAGGTAAAAAGCTGTAAACAATGGGGTATTTGAAATACTAAATCCATAAACCACAAAGCAGTCCTGTAAGCAGTCAATCTGAACTACACAAAGTAAGTTTGCAACACCAGTCAGACTCCATAAGCTCCTACCTCAAAAGAAATCCATATGCTCTGCAACCAGACTCGGAACAGAGCACAACAGAGAAAGGAAACATGCACTCAACTGCCATCATGTTCCTTTAATACTACAATCGTAACAGTCATTATTATAAGAAACAGTGATTGCTGCTCTGACATACATGCCTGCAAAGCTTCAAGAACACTGGTGACTTTTATAAGCTAATGGGATTTTGCTGTGTTTTGTCATTAAAATGAAAAAAGGGTAAAAATGAAAAAGAGAACCATGACAGACTCTATCGCATCCTATTTAAAACAGGACCAGTGAATTTTAAGTAACAATATTTTACACCTTGGGAATCAGAAACTCACTTATGTCTGCAAACTACTGCTATTTGAATACGGTACAGCACAGTATTTTAAGTTTTCTCCATTTAAATTTGTAAGACTTGGATGCGCTAAGTTTGTGCAAATAAAGCCTGTCCCATCAAACACGTTAAGAATAATATGATCGCTAAGTATTACACAGCAAATAGTTACCTGTAGTTTTTAAGAAACTTGACAACACAGACACTGAAGCTGTGATAGAGAAGGCTTACATACAGATAACTCAGTGTCACAGGAATATTTTGCACATAAATACGGATTTTAGAACAGTTAACTGCTAAAAATTAAGGAAGTTATTTTTGGGATATGTCACTTGACAGATTCATTTATGATATGGTGACTAGTTTTTGTTCATCTCTTAAATGATTTAGCAACTTACAGCTTAGCTTTAAATGTAAAGCTTACATTTAATGATTTATTTTGCTACTGTCACTTTACAGGGAAATCAACATCTGATAATACAAGCCAAGAAATCCTCCAATGCTTCTTTGAACTATATGCACGTTCACCTCAGGCTACGTTAGGAGGAACACTGCCAGCAGGTTGAAGGAGGCCGTTCTTTCTCTCCACTCAGCACTGGTGAGACAGCTGGAGCACTGGGTTCAGTTCTGGGCTTCCCAGTAAGAGACATGGGCATACTAGGGTGAAGCCAATGAAGGGTTATATGAAGGACAAAATGAAGAGCTCGAAGCATCTGAACATACAAGCAGAGGCTGAGAGAGCTGGGACTGTTCAGCCTGGAGAAAAAAGGGCTGAGGGGGGGGATCTTACCAACGTGCATAAATACCTGGTGGGGGGAGTAAAGAAGGCAAAGCCAGGCTCTTCTCAGTGATGCCCACTGAAAGGACAGAAGGCAACGGGCACAAATTGAAATACAAGAAATTCCATTTAACTATAAGAAAATGCTTTACACTGTGAAGGTGGTTGAACAGTGGCACAGGGTGCCCAGAAAGATTGCAGAGTCTCCGTTCCAGGAGGTACCGAAAACCTGACTTCGCCCTTAGTAACATGCCCTCAGTAGGCAGACTGGACTAGACAATATCCACAAGTCTCTTTCAACTCCAGTGATATTTATGTATTTATTAACCCTTGCAAAATAAGTTTTACTCCTTCATCTGTTGCTTTTCATACGAATACTTAGTACAGACTAATGCATGTCATCTTACAGTCTTGGGAAAATAAAGCGTACAGGGCTAAGTCTTACACTACTTGCAATACCTGACAGCTCAGGACTCCTACAGAAAAAAAGGAAGGCTAAAAGAAGGAAATAACAGAAGAAAAACTAGTTATTGGTTTTTCAGAGAGCCTATATTCTTCCTAAGAGAAGCTCTCATGAGTATGTTACAAAAACTAGCATTTTTGTAAAAGAAGCTTTTTACAATCCTCTCAGGAACCGGCAGTTAAAGAAGCAGGTGCAAATGAAGTTAAGAAGATCATCCAAAACCATTACAAGTGCCAAATTGGCAAAAGGCTGTTTCAAGAAATCAAAACAAAACACAGAAAACCAGCTGAAATAGAGGAGAGAGAAAATAGAACAACAACAACAAAAGCATTCAGTACAAAGAAATCCAAGAAGCAGATCTGACACATTTCAAAAGGACTCTCTAACCAGTTGAATGGATGCAGAAGACAGTTATCTGAACAGACCATAAACATCAGCCTGGAAAATTCTAAATAAAATCCAATATGCTGAATCTTATCCTCAGGTTTCAACTTCTTCCTGCGTTCAGAGACAGTCAGAAGCAACGTTTATGGTAAATATGTACAGTAAGCATTGCAATGCTCTTCCAAGCATAACTGCTGTTGAAAACCAATCAAAATAACCGCTGTTTAAAAACACCAACACAAAACACTTTACAGAATGTTATTTACTAATTTAGTGAAAGCTTAAGTACCCTACCATTTTTTAAGCACAGAAACTACAATGCTACAGATATATGAAAAACACAGCATAAGTACTCTCCGTCAACTCCTGTAACAGCCTAAAACACCTATTTCTAAACACTTACAGTACACTCTTGCATCTCCTGTTCTTTAGTTGCCAGCCTCATGACCAGAATATTTTCTCTTCGGGCAGATTCTTGCTGTTGCTGTTTCAATTTCTCTTCAGATTCTCTCAATCCCGTCACATCATTAGCTGATCAAATTAATAAAAAAAAGCACAGGTTTTAAAGCATCCTTTCCCAAGCATTTTTTAAAGACAGCTTAAAAAAAGCTGAGAGCCAAATTCATAGGCAGCAAAACAGTTAAATTAACCATGACCGTAAGCATGAGTAACCAGAAGATCAAAGCATCATTAAGTGTTAGAAAAGCTTGACAATTTCCATTTTAAATACACCTATCCTTCCTTACTTCTAAACTTGAAAATGCTTCCATGCTTTATACAGGAATTAACTTTTGATTAATTAAACAACCACTCCGCCCTTCACCACTTTGCCTGCATTTTGAAACTGGGGAAGCTGGAACTCTCCTGACATTTGTAACAAATTCTGCGTCTAGAATGGTGCCATGTGTGATCAGCTCTCCAAAGTGGTTTCAACACTTTGAGAGCGGGCAGTAAGTCAGTGGAGAGCTTCAGAGATGGCAGCTCAATCACAAGTACGTCTTCTGATCCATGAGGATTTATAGAAGTTAATATATGAAATACGGAAGAACACCACAGTTCCAAGCTATCCAAACTGGAACACGTGCAAGCAGCCTGATACAAATAAAATACATTTACTCTGCTACCTGTCAAATATAAAATGACTGAAAGCTGGAATAATTAAGGTTGGGTTTTTTTGTGTGTTTTTCTTTTTTTTTGTAGACAACTACTAGACCTGCTTTAAGTATAAACTATAAACATCACAAAGCGCTTCAGAACTATTATTTCTAATTCGCTGGTGTTGCACATAACGCTACTAGTTAACAAAGCACATAATGGCAGTAGATTAGAGACGTAACAACAGAGTTAAGAGGGAACATCTGTCTGGACTGACAAAAAAGAGACCCCTTCAAAATTACTGCTACCAAGATTTTGGATATTGAGATTGACGAGGTGAATAGAAAACAGGCGAAGAGTCTCCAGCTGCTCACATAACTTTTAAAACTGAATTCAGACTGGAAAATCAGAAGCTTCCAGAACGTATTCACACCTTCTCTATTGAGAGTAGGATGAAGTTTTCCCATAGTCTCACTTTCAAAAGACTGCAGGGCAGCCCAAAGTTTAAAGACTACATAAAATCGACATTCAAACTGTTAATTCAAATTATCCAGACAGATCAAGAATCAGCTGGGTATTCATTTTAGATCTTCACCTCTAGGAACTGTTCTCCCTCCCGAGAGATTTACAATTGTGTAAGAATACTGAAAGCACAAACATTCACAGTATTTTGCTAGAGGAAAGCTTTTACTGCTGCAGGAATTCTGAAAATAGAGGGTATTTGTGGGGTTGTATTTTTTTCCTAGCAGTCCATGCATTGATGGTCCCACAAGTGCAAAAACAGAATTCTGAGAAGTCATTTAAGATTGGCAAAGAAAAAGAAGTTGCTTGAAAAACTGGGAAAGTCTGAAAACTCCTACTGGGAAAAATAGGGACTCTGCTGAAAAAAATAATATGATGTTGTACTTCTGATGAATACTTGTTATTTTTAACAGTAACATGACATTATTTGACCACTCCGCTTTACACAAACATTCAAAACATTGAGGCAACTCACACAATTTTGAAACTTTGCTAACTTACAATTAAGGTCTGTGTACTTGCCCTCCAAAGCTTGCACGTATGCTTCATACTGTTTCCACCTATTGCAGAAAGAAAAATATTGTTCTGAAGCTGTTTATTAACATCAAAGCATCTCATTCCTAAACTTTTAGCTTACGTATTTACAATAAGATCAGAAAACATCAAGAGGTAATGACACAATTGAATAAAAGACAGCTTTATGGAAAAGCGTAACTCCACTTTGCGTTGTGAAAGAATACAAAAGTTCTTTGTTACCGCTCAAAATTTACTTCTTAAAAACTACTTCTAATATTTTTGACAAACGCTAGAATCAAAGACTTATTGCTTAGTTATCTGTGCTAAGTACCCAGAAAGCCTCTCACTCTCAAAGCAGAACAATGCAAACAGAATTCTGTAACAGAAGCCATAACATAAGGATAACACACCTCTGTTACCAAGTGAACAGCAAAGCAAGCAGAAGTATCTATCAGTGGTACGCTACAGCCTGCAGTCTAGGTTAAGCAGTTATTCAAGCTCATTTAAAGCAAGACCATACAGGCAATATTTACTGAACAGCCAACCAATTAAATAACTCTTTGAAGTTATGCTGTTAAAGTGATCCATCCAGATTCAAAAGACTTCACACTGAGAAACAGCATTGCATTTGATACAAATCATCAAATCAATAGCAAATAAAGTCTACAGTAAAGTTTACCATGCCATGTCTTATCAACAAGCACAGTGCATTGCTCTTTTTTGTTGTTGTTGCTTTTGTTTTGGTCCTTACTGGGTTTGTTTGGGTTGTGGTTGGTTTGTTTATTTGGGGGGGAGCACAGGAGTACTACTAACTGCATGTCTTCTTCACAACATGACAATTTCACAAGATTAAATAAGCTCACCTAACAAACTTTACCACTAGAGAAAGGGACTGTTTCTCTTCCCTCCCTCCCAATTTGCCCTTTTCCACCCACCATTCAACACCAGATCCATCATAACTACTTCCTAACCTACAATACTACCTCCAAACTATAAGATCTGGATGGTTTAATAAACAAGCACTCCAGAAACAGCCTGTGAAGCACCTGATCTTTATCAGCATGTGAGATCACATCACTGAAAAACACAAAAGCATGCAGATCTCTTTCTTCTAGAACTTCAGCTCTCTTTAGCTGAGTTAGCAATGAGCACGAATTCAATCATTTAAGATCCGTAGGAGAGCAGCAGCACTCCCACCGAACCCTTAAACTTAGCGTTTTAACCTCTTTTAAAAAACACTTCTGGTTAGAAACAAAGGTTTCATAGTTCGACCACTGGAAGTACAGCGTTCACTCAGAATGACAGCCCTCAAAAAGGGAAATGGAAAACAGTCTACGAAATAGCAAACACAGAAAGAACCTGTATTTCGCATGAATTAATTACATGAAAGAATAAAAAAGCAAGTCTTCAAATACAGATGCAGCATTACTTGGCTGAGTTATCTCCCTCAGCCTGAAAATAACAGCTCCGTCAAAACTGCGATCTGTTGATCAGTAACAGGAGCTATACAAGGTGAGCCAACCAAAGCCCCGAAACACAAGTTAGGCAGATGTAACAGACCACAATCAAAAATAAAACACGTGGCCTGTGGTCACCATGCGAGTCAGAGCTACCATCTCTAGATCACCTCTCAGCAAGTCCCAGCATTTAAGCAAGAACTCAATTCCTGGAAAAGGACGCAGACTGCATTAGAACATGTCATGGACTTTTCCAAGTCGTGTGACTACCAACTCCTCCACAAAAGTGACCTTCAAGACAAAATTACCCATGCTTTGTCAAAACAGACGAAACCTGGCAAATATTGCAGCAGCTCCTCTCCAAGCACATCTAAGGAACTGTACAGAATAAACCCGTGATCACCACACTGACAGAGAAAACTCCAGCAATCAAGTCATCAAGTTCAAAAATCAGAGGTTTCCCACTAAAGCAGCTTCAGTGCTGTACACGAGCATGGTCTCAGTAATTTGGTACAACTACAGATCTCAAACTCTGTTCCAGCAATCAGATTTTTACCTCCCTTTGGGCAAACCAAAAAGCTAACAACTACAAAGACAAAAATCCAAAGCAGGTTTATTTCATACAATTAGAACCCTTTAAAACAATCCACTAAGCTATAAGCATAAGCTATATCCAAACAGACAATGAAATAGCAGAAGTTTAAAATTACCCACACGAACCAAGCAGTTCATTCCTGTAAAAAAAAGCTCTGAAAAGTAAGCAAATATACCGGTAGGCCCACACTGAAGGTGGATCAATTCTCTTCCAACTCAATGTGCAGTTGCAGCTCTTTAGCTACAAAAATACCTGACACGTGGCAGTAATGATCAAGATTTTTTCTTAAAGTCAAAATATTTACAAACCGTACCAACAAAACATTTCTTGAGAACATTTCTGAAGCCAACTTGAAGGAAAAAACAGCGCTGAGCCTCAGACATCCCCAGACTGACTGGCTGTATGTCACATTGAGTAGAAGTCAGTAAAAGCACTGTATTTCACCCATCGCTTGAGTAAATATAGGTACTTCAACACCATACATACCGATCACCAAGCTAAACAACCCAGGGAATTCAGATTAGAAGTTTTTTTAAGTTATAATCTGCAGAGTGCTTTGCTATCATGTTCCTGGCTCTTCCTCCTTCACAGACTGACAGGAGCTGCCAAGTGCCTATCCTACTGAAGAGGAGAAGGGGAAGATAAACCAGTGATACCACAGCTACAAGACAAGGAAATGCCCCAAAGGCCAGACAAGTCCTGTTGCTCCTGATTGCTTTCAGTCAGTGGAAGCGACAGCAAACAAACCTCAATCATATGCTCTGTGGAAAATATTAGTGAAGTTTCAACACAACACGCAGGAAGTGACAGCAAGCATTAGTATTTTCCACATACGCATTTCAGCAGCACAACTTGCACAGAGATAACGCATTAGCTCTAAGAACAAAACCATAGACAACATACACCATTATTTTAAAAGCATATGCCCCACCAAAGCATGGGGAAAAAAAACACATTCTCCATCTTATTTTAAGATGATCTGGTAGGGGTCAACACATTTTTCTATGCCTGAAAGCAGTGGAGATGCCTTTCATTAAAAATGACGCTCGCATAACAGCATAACGTTTTATTCCAACCTACAAACGAAGTGAGCAGTAAGCGCCGTAATTGCCAGCTTCACGTGAAGTCACATACAAAGTCAAGATCAGTGTAAATCCTTTACATACATATCAAATCAAATTTTAACAAGTGTTTGCAGGACTGCTGAATGCAAACAAAACGGACATGGCCAGAACGGCATTTAAATAAGGACAGTTACTCTCCTTAAAGCAATAAGGCCTTCCTGAGAACAGAAGTTGTTTCATCTACATTAAGACGACGACAGTAACAACACAGCTGTCATCAGTCCATTATTCGCTGACACACTTCAGCTCCTTGGGCAGATTCCACCATATTCTCCTTTTAATAAACAACAGACACCAACTTCTTCTATGGCAGAAAGTAATCAAGAACATCCCCAGAGATATTCTTGAGTACGGAAATTTCTGTTCAAGGTTCCCAAGACCTAAACCACCCAACTCCAAAGAAGCACTTTTCTGTGTTAACACCTTACCCTTCACTACCAAAAGAACAGATACCCGAGGAGATGAAGCCAGAGACCAGTCTGAAACATACAAAGAATGATGATGCTGATCCCAGTGGAATAAATGTCACTCCAGTAGTAGCTAGCAGTAGTACCAGCTGCATTGGACCTGTATCCTTATGTTTCTACACAATTTAGCCTTTTAAACTCATCTATGAAATGGCAACATTTAACCATCTCAGGAGACTGTATTAATGCAAATAACTTACAACGTACAAAAAAGTCAAGAGCTAAAGTTCTTCAAGATGCACAAACTACTCTAGCAGATAAATGAATGACCCACAGATTACCAGTTCACTTAGTTCCTTGCTTATCAATCAGGAAATTCAGGTATACAGGCTCTGCAGACCTTGATCTGTTTCTTTAATCAAGTGGTCTATATGACAGAATCGCTGATTTGTTTTCCATGGCGACCCTTAATTTTCTGTAAGGTGAAAAACGTAACTGGGCTCTTCTATATGCAAGTTCTACTTGTTAATCTTATTTCTGACATTTTACTGTTAATACCTGAATGTGCTGAGAAGACAACTGTGTGGACCAGGAGAGCCTAAAACACCGCAGCAGTAAGTAGTTTACTTTTTATGGTGTTTAAAAATAACTTGCTATCTAGCAAGGAACGTAAGCAACCTTGACTCCTAAAAGCTGCAAGCGAAGAAAAAAAACAACTCCTACTTAAGGATTAGAAAACACTGCTCAGGACTTCGAGGGAAAACACTTTTCCTGAAGGAAACACAAACTACATATAAAAATATTTCTGAGTATGAAAGCATTAAAAAGGATGCACTGTGAAAATGCTGTAGGTTTTCAGAACAGGAGTGCTGAAAACCATGGGAGGGGTAGGTTACATCTGCCATAAAGAATTCAATGAAGTGTTGCCATAGGAAAAAAAACCTGATGCTTTACCTTAGGATAAGTTCATCTCTAGGCAAAACCTTAAAATCTGCTTCACTAAGGCGAACCTGCAGAGCAAAAGGAGAAGCACAATTTATCAAGTTATCGTGACTACCTGGGGGAGGGAGGGTCAGAAATATTTGTAAACATACCTTCTTTGGGAGAGGTTCTTCATTCGTCATTGTGAACTCTGAAGGGAAAAAGGAGCGTTAGTTAGTTTAGTTACTACTGTGTGTGAAATACTAAGACACCTGTACTTCTACTCTCAATTTCTCTGTTTCTGATATTAGACTACTGAAATGTTGGCTCCACACAACACATGGCCAGAGTACAACTAAGACAAGTTTACTGCTGTCATCGAGATACAAAGTCAGTGGACTTCTTTCGAGAAGCTAGCCAGAGCTTTCTTTAGCATCTACAAATGCTACCAGTGATATTTTTTTCCAACTTAACTAAGAGCAAAACATCAGACTTTGTTAATATAAATAAATATAGGCAAAGTGGCATTTCCTCTGTGTCCAAAATGATTTAATGCAGTGTTTCACAAGGAAGGGGATAACACCAACTGTAAAAGCAATTAATACTACTATTTTAGTACCATTTTAGAATAACGCAAATGATTTGGGAACATTACCTGTAAAGTTTGGGTTACATTATGTGCTTTCAACTCTTACATTGCCGTTAAGACTGTGATAAATAAATATTAAGCAGTTACTTAAAAGCCCTCGTGGTTATTTTTAGGAAAGGTAGTGTATCAGTTAATGGCTTGGGTACACTATCGATTCAATTTGCCTTGTGTGTATGTAGCACAAGTGCAATCCTATTGTGGTAAGTTAAATATTCACACTTCCTTGAGTTACTAGACATGCTTCCTTACCTGCAAACAGAGATTTTTTTAATGAGTGATAACATTAAAAATCAAGCCCACAAAAACTCTTAAACATACAGCATTAAAGCACATTTAACAAGGAAGCTGAACTTCTTTAGAGGCATGCATCTGTGCAACGTGCCTTCCAATAGAAAGCTGCAAATAGTATTGAGATTTGACAGGTTCGTAAAGCTGCTGCAACTCATATATACCAGAAAAAGTATGCGGCCAACTCCTAGGTCACGAATACAACTTCATGAAAACAATGCACCTCAATTCAAAAAGCTGTTTTCGAAAAGACTCACACAAAGCATCTTTGGTAGATTCACAAAGGCACCCAGTGAACTAATTTAACTTTAACAAACCCTAAGGGCCCCGTTACTGTCAATAACACAAATACATGCCTAATGAAGCACAACCGCTTCACCTTACGGAAACCTACTAACTATGGACAAATACACAGACCTCCCTTCAAATGAAGTTTAAAAGAAAAAAAAGAAAACTCTAAGACGACAGCAAGCAGAGCACACAGAGGAGGCAGATTCTAAGCCCTTCATAAAATAGAAACTGACATCAGGATCCATGGGAATGGCTCTAAAAACATGTAGTAGAAGCATCTCACTGACGAATGGCAGCTTCCTGTCCCTAGCCTTCGTGACAGACATTGAAGAGCTTCCCCAAGATAGAAATTCCTCTCCTCCCCACTCCTCAGTGCTTTAACTCCTGGCACAGCTCCTGCTTCACTTAACATGTACCTTGAATACATTCAAGAGGCTAAATGTGAACTCGATGGCGCTCAACTCACTCATTCAAACTAATAAAGAATAACTTAGAGATCAGAAGAAGAATGCTAGTGACCCCTGTATTTTAGTTGCCTGCTAATTACAATTTTCCTACAAAACGTTTAGGAATCTTTTACTGCTTCCGTATTTGTACCAGCCTTGAAAACTTCAGCACCATTCAAGTCCTTGACAGAGAGAAGCACCATTTCCTATGTTCAAGAGAACTACAACTACAGCTAGCACCAATTAAATCATGCACAGATGATGCAATTATTTAATTGCACATTCCTCCAAAAAGTAACAGAAGCATGCAAATGCCAAAAAAAGCTGAGTTTGTCCAAGCACTTGGCTCACGAACTCTGCAGCAGCATATAACTTATATACAGTTCAGTGTTGCAACAAGTGTGGAGAAAATATAAGTTCGATGCTCTAAGGCTGGGCTACCTTGCGTTGCAGGGCGAGCACGAGATCCCAACACTTAGCTCTCTACATCAGCAGCACACCAGGCTACTCACACCTCTACTCCAACATTTACAACAAAACTATCTCTTGCCATCTGCTGAAGATCCTTCAACAACAGCGAGGAAGATGGATGTTACAGGCCACTGCATTACAGAAGGTAGTCTTACTATCACTTGTTTTCATTTGCAGCGATAGACATAAGAAACACCACCACAAAAAAGTTTACTAAATAAAATTCAACAAGTTATCTCGAAAAACTTAGGTTGACTACATATACAGATAGATAACAGCACTCTTTCTGTATGTGTGAATTTCACCCCTCAATTCCCATGCAAGCTTGGGGATCTAAAATGATTTAAAAAGAGGTTAGAAATTCATTATTGGTCTGGACTGAACTTCTACCATCACTCTCAGTGTTTTTTGGAAGCATTATGAGCATCAGGCTGATAGTAACACTCAGTTGTCACAGCAATTTATCTTATCTTTGTAAGACATATATTTACACACTACTGACAATAACGTGACAACTGAAACATTCACTCTAATCTCAACTCAGTGGCTTTCCAAGCACTGTGCAGTAAGGCACTCTTCATTGCTCACCTGCCCTCTGAAAAAGAGCTGAGCTCTCTGCCACAGTTCTTAAATGTTTTTTTTTCAAGAACACAATAGTGTAATTTTCTATAATGAAAAAAAACCAATGAGAACAACATTTCCATATAACCCTCTTTTAAAGTTCATTTACATAATGAACAGCTAACCACAGTATCCCAGCTAAGCACTTCCACAATTGTTTGGGCAATGTCAGCTGTTACATCTCACTCTCTGTATCTTCTCAATATGAAGTTACACCCTGTATTTAATGTTCTCATGGGCACTAACAGAGTCCTTACAGAATTTATCAGGCTTTTATGGCAATTTAAGCACAAAAAGTCCAAAATGGAGAAACCAGACCTTGCTTTTGGAAGCCCTGGTAGCCTGCATGGCTTTCACTGAAAACTTTTATCAAGCTGAGGATTTAGACAGAAAAAGGAAGTCAAGAAGCTAAGTAGTTAAGCATTAGATGTGAGGAAGCTGCTGCTTTCCTAGTTATACTTCAAGTAACTGCCAATTACTTTAATGATACGTAAATGAGCGCACTGGGGAAACCCCTGCAAAGCTTCTGGGCTTCCGTGAGAAGGGGGGGAAAAAAAAGGCACGCCCCCTCCCCACACACATACATACACTTCACGCTCCGCCGCGGGATGATTTCACGCCGCCTCGGCGCCCGCCCCCGCCCCTCCCTACGGCCCAGCCCCGCCTCCTGCGCCGAGCCCCGCGGCCCGGGCCCGCCGCAGCTGCAGACCCCGCC
>JACDJE010000047.1:2944768-2990137 GCA_016647715.1 Pavo muticus
CCCCGGCCCGGCCCAGTCCTGCCCGCCCCCGCCCGCCTTCCCCGAGGCGGACGGCGCCGGGGCACGGCGCGGCTGAGGGCGGGGAAGGAGGTTCCCCGCGGGGCGCCGGGCCTCGCACAAAATGGCTCTACACGCTTCCGCTCCCCTCCCGCTCGAGGTGATGGCCGGACCGCCAGGTGCCCGCCGCTCACCGGGACCTACTGCCGCCCTCAGGGGACTCCGCGGCGAGAAACGGCGATCGCTCGTCCACTCACCTCCCACCGGCGGTGCAGAGGCCCGCTCTCTTGGTAGCGCGCTCGATTGCCTGGGCCGCACCCGTCACATCGAGGGCTGAACGCCGCCGCCGCCGTTCGCGCCGCCCACCGCCTTCCGCGCCCGCCGCCGGCTCCACCGGGCCCGCCGCTCTGCAGCCGGGGTCGCCGCTGCGTCCCCCCACCCGCGCGTCCCCGCGCGCCGCTCCCGCCCGCTCTTTATTTGCAGATTCTCTGCGCTACAAAATGGCGCCCAAGGAGGAAATGAGCGCCCGGCCGCCCCGCCCACCACCCGCCCCGTGCCACAGAGCGGCGGCTGCGCGCGCAACCCGCGCGGCGCGGCGGGAGCCGCCGCAGTGACCGGTACGGTAACGCCGCTTCCACCGGCGGTGCGGCCCCTCGCGTGTCCGGCCCGGCCGCTGAAGGGCTCCCCTGGGGAACTCGCCTCTCTCGCAGAATGCGGTAGTGGGCTGGGTTCGCTGTCTCGCTGTGGCTGTTTCCTCGGTTGTTGAAACGTTGGTTTAAAAGCTGTCAGTTAAACGGGCGGAGGGGCGGTGCGCGCGGCATCATGGGGCGGGCGGAAGGATACCTCGGCCCAGAGGGACGCCCTGTGGGGGCGCTCCTGAGCAGCCGTGTCCCGTCGGGCGCCCCGCGAGATGTGCGCTGTGCGGTCCGAGTTCTGGGTTCTCTGCTGCTGCCGGGTCGGGGAGGGAAAGCTTTCGCTGGTTGTAGCGCTCGTTAACGTCACAGAATCACAGAACCGTGGGGGGTTGGAAGGGGCTTCTGGAAGTCATCAACTCCCCGCTAAAGTAGGTTCCCTGCGCATTGCGGACTGCGTGCTGAAGGTGCGATGGAAATCCAGCCTCGTGGCCGTGTTGATTGGTAGCAAAATTGTGTTAACTGGTAGAACTGTATTAACTGGTAGCAAACCATTGCAGGAGGGATCCCAACGTACATACTCCCTACGTCTGTATTTATATAGGGAAACAGATGGTTCTAAGTGAGCATCTGAAAGATCCTGAAGCCCAAGGCATGCATACAGAAATTTGGTGTTGTTACACAAAAAAGCAAGCTTTGTGTGAATGGTGACCCGAGCAGCAGAAGGCTTGAGTTTTTTCAAAGCCTTATCTTAGTTCTGAACTAAGAAACAGGGACTGTGATTGCTCTTTGGGATTTCCTGCCCCACTTCCTCCACAAATCCTTTGCAGGTGTTTGCTTTAAATGCTGAAGATGAACAGATAAAGTGGTCACAGGTGTTAAATAATGGAACAGGCCTTAGCTATGGACTTTAACCAAACTGACCTAATTTCCTCATGCACAAATTTAAACGCTACAGTGCTAAAAATGCATGTAATGCATTTTGGGGCTTTGTTTTGTGCTCCTGTTGTAAACACACTAATACCTGCACCAAGTTGTGTTCACAGTAGGGTAGCTGCAGTAGCTTTTTCCTTGTTTCTAGGTACTGTGATAACTCCCAGCAGCACTGTTAGTCCTAACATTAGCAGCCACACAAAGCTCTGTGCAAACAGCAGTGAAAAAGTAGCAATGTCTACAATGCTAATATTCTACATATGATTTTTATAACTCAACTGTCTATGGAGCTGATTTAATGCTTGACTGCAACACTTGTGATGCCACTGCACACCTGTGAGTTGCTGCATGCAATACAGTGGTCAGGAATATATTCACACCTGTAAGTTGCAGAGGGTCTCCTCAAGACATCACCTAAGCAGCAATCAATCAGTTAACCTATAATTACAGCCAAATGGTGACTCATTTAAGCTCAGGTTTGGGATGCCTAGCAGACATTGTAAATCTTGCATTTGAAGTACAGATGTGCATATAGTTAGTTAACTAAGGATATAAAGCTGGGTATTGACTACACCCATTTTTAAGCCATGTTAAAGTCATTATGGTTTTAATGTCACTATGTTGTTTCTCTCTGAGGGGAAGACAGTATTTTTTAAGAAATACTGATTAGATTATGAGCTTTTCCCGACAAAAACAGAAGAGAGGAAAACACAGATTGCTGTTAACACAGCCAAAAGCGTGTTTTGCTTATCAGAATCTTGACTTCCAAGGACCCAACTAATCGTATTGGAATTTGAGGTTTAGGTGTGTTAGAAAATGTAAATCTAATCTTCCCTAGGAGAACAGTCTCTTCTTTGAAGTATATCTTATATGCTGGACCTATCCGTAGACAACTAAGTGTCAGTTCTCTAATGAGAAAACCTAGAAGGAGAACGTTCTTTCTAGACCTCAGAAAGGGCCTCAAGATGCTAAAGGTGCTCAGCAAGTCTGAATGCCCTGTCTTATCCCAGCACAATGACAGAGCATGCGGAGAGAGGAAAAAGCTTTCCCAGATCTTCCCAAATCTCAAAAAGTTCTGATTTTCATGAAATAGTTCTAGTTCTCAAGCTAACTTGTTTTGGTAGCTGATCTATCTTTTAAGGAGCAAAAAAAAAAAAAAAAAAAGACTGCTGTCTTTTTGTCAATAAAAAACTGTCTTTTTGCCGAAACCAACCAAAGAACAATTCCTACTCCCTAGCAGGGATAAAACTAATTTCAAATACAGATCAAGCACAGAGTATATGCCTCTTTAATGAACTTGGATGAGAGCTATGGGCCTCACAAGTATCAAGTATTATGAAGTGCCATATAATTACTGTGGCAGTGTTTGACTCTTAGCTTTGAAGATGCTTGTTTTAAAGTACATTGTACTAAAATAGTCAAATGTGTCTCATGCTGCTGAGAAAGAATAATTAAAATATATATATACAGAAAAGCAGGATACCCTTATCATTGTTAGTAACAGAAGTCCCAAATGTTGGCCAATTATTTGACCTCAAATTTAAATACCACAAACATCATACACTGCTGCAAAGAGCCAATTTCATAAAATACAGATCTGTACCATTTGGTAGGAGATTTTAAGAACTAGAAATCTTTGTTTTAAAGCCATAAAATGAAGGGTTTTTTTGAAAATTATGGAATTATCTCCAGGTTTTTAATTTAAATTTTAATTTAAATTAACAGTTGCTTGCATTATTTTTTTTTTCCTTACAGAAGATGTAACTTAGTTTTTGTCAAACTCAGGTCCCCAACAAAGTTACTTCTGTAAATGTTCACTGGCCACGTGTCAGATTATAGTAAAAAGTGTCATTTGGTAACAATTATATCTGCACAGGCTAAATTTAGAGAACATTTTTTAGCAGAGTAAATTAGTGAACACTGAAATGTTCTACATTTTAGCCTATTCCTAATAAAACTGAACTACCTGATACCAAAAGGAACTGCCGACTTTGAGTATTTTGAGTGTTTCACACAAGGCACAAGTCCATTTCATTGTGTTCATAGGAAGATAAACTTTGCACAACGTAGCCTTACTTCTTGAATAATAGCAAGTAAATTCACTGTTCTGAGGTGACGTCCTAATTCTTACTGACTGAATTTCACAAGAAATGTGAAAATGTACCAATATTGGGCAGTAGGTTGTTATTGGATATTATGCTGTTCATTAACTACGCTAAGTTCAAAGCACAACTGCTTATTAATGCTTTGTCATCTTTTTTGTTGTTGGTGTTGTTTAAATAACTTTAATTTGTACCATACAAGCTTCCTAATTATTTGTCTTTGTGCAATTGCTTTTTTTTTTTTTCTTTTAAGCATTCCTTTAAAGCATTTGAATCTCAATCCTGGACACAATGTCCAAGGATAGTTAAATAGGATGGTGCAAGACATACAGGAAAAAAAAAAAAAAAACAAAAAAGAAAGAAAAAAAAACAGGATATCGCTTATTGATTTCAGGTTGGCCCATTATTACAGCCTGGTCTCCCACTCTTCAGTTGGAAAACAGTTCTGCTGTTTGTGGTTGAGAACAAAATTGAAGCAGATCTGCTGTCAAGAGGTCACTAGGCCTCCAAATTCAAATTCCTTCTGTCTAATAGCAGGTAAAGATCAAGTGTGGAGAGAAAAGGGGCTGAATCCATATCTTATGTTCTAGTCAGTATTTATGCTGATACTCGCAAAGCTTTAAATGCAAAGGAATCCTGTAAGACTCACTTTAGCTGTATTAGCGTATTTGGACTTTGTACACCTGCTGACATTTTATGTTAATCTGAGCTCATCTTACATTGTTGATTTTCTGTTTGCATTGATGACCTCAAATTGTAATCAGTCAAATATTGCATGAAGAATGACGTTATTGGCATATGGGACAGCTGATAAACTAGGTATCTTAGTGCTGCCTTTGTACACCAATATTATCTACTAAATGCCTATTCTTTACCCATCACATTGTGTTTTTGCCTAGCTGTAAGCTGGACGTTTTGTCCAGAAACAGAGAAATAGTATTGAAAGCTTTGCTGAAATCCTACAAGATTATATCAGCTGGCTTCCCATGGTCAACTAACTTTAATTACCTTAGTCTCCTTTTATGATAAAGTTTCCCATCTAGTTATAGGTATGAAGATGGAGAAAAGTCTAGAGGGCAGGGTATATGAGAACTGGTGAGGTCCCTTGGTTTTCACAGCCTAGAGCAGAGGAGCTGAGGAGAGGCCTCATGGCGGCTGCAGCTCCTCACAGGGAGCGGAGGGGCAGCGCTGAGCTCTGCTCTCTGTGACAGCGACAGGGCCCGAGGGAACGGCATGGAGCTGTGTCAGGGGAGAGGCAGCTGGGGGTTAGGGACAGGTTCTGCCCTGGAACAGGCTGCCCAGGGCAGTGGTTGCAGCCTCAAGCTGCCAGAGTTCAAGGAGCTTTTAGATAACACTCAGACAGAGGGTTTGAATTTTGGGTGGTTCTGTGTGGAGCCAGGAGTTGGACCTGATGATCTTTGTGGGTCCCTTCCAACTCAGGATATTCTATGATTCAATGATTCTAACTAGGTGGGGTATTTTAAAAAGTCCTTTTTGTTGTCCCCCACGTTACTGGCCAGCTTCAACTGAGCCCTGTCCAAACAAATTTGCTCCCTTCAATGGTGAACTGCTCTCTGTAGTCTTCTCATGCTGTTGTCCTCCCACGTCACCCCACCTTGCGTCTGGTAGCCATGTATTTTATTTTTCCACCTAAGCTTGAGAAGATCCCTGCTCAGTCAAGCCATCCTTCTACCCCACCTGCATGATTTCTAACATTTTGGAACCGCCTGTTCCTGTGCTCTTAGGAGGTGGTGCTTGAAAGGTTACCAGCACTGATGGATCCCTAAGCCTTCAAAAGCAGTTTCCCAGGGCACCTTGCTAACCAGTTCCCCGAGCAGCCTGAAGTCTGCTCTCCCCACATCCAGGTGAAACATTAGTGAGTTCTCCTATCACCGAAGACTTCCAACTCGGCTACTTGATGGTGGTCCCTTTGGCCAAGATGGCTGCCGACAGCCTCTTCACCCACGGGACCCTCCCTCTTTACAAGCAACTAATCCAGGAGAACACCTTCCTCGTCAGCTCCCTCAGTGCCTGTACCAAGAAGTTATCATCAGGGTGTCCTTACGCTGGGAAACTGCTCTGCAAAGGAACGGCCGTGACTCAGCACGGGAAGGAATAAGGACTGGAAAGCTCAGCCATGAAACAGGCCGTTGTCTTCAGCCCACCCATCCTTTTTTTCTTAAACCTCTCCTGCCTTCTCTGACTGGCGATGTCGGCTCCTCCCTCCATTCTAGCCCAGCTCCCTCCGGCGGGGCCCGGCCCCCAAAGCCTCCCGCTCTCGGCTCGCCCCGCCTGACAACAGGCGAGGGGCGGTGCCGACAACACGCGAGGGGCGGCCCGTGTCCCGATCCCGGCTCCGTGCAGGCTCTCGCTGACGCTCGCAGCCTCCGCTCTGTCGCCTCTGTCGCCGCCGCCATGAGCGCCGACCCCATTGTGTTCGTCGCGGCCGTCCGGACCGCCATCGGTGAGGGGCCGGGCGACGGGTGCCCCTCCGGGGCCGGGTGCCCGCAGGGCCGGCTGCCCGGTGGGCGCGGCGTGACCGGGGCTGCGGGCGGTGACGGCTCTCCCCTCTCTCCCCGCCAGGCTCCTTCAACGGCGCGCTGTCCGCGCTGCCCGCGCACGAGCTGGGCGCTGCCGTCATCCGCGAGGCGCTGCGGCGGGCCGGGCTGGGCCCCGAGGAGGTGTCAGAGGTGGTGCTGGGCCAGGTGCTAACCGCAGGTAGGGCACGACTGCTCCCGCTCTCACCTCGGGCGTCGCTTCTCATGGGTGTGACGGTGTGGGTGGCAACGGCTCTGCCGCTGCGGGACAATGGCCGCCCAGGACCCACCTGCAGCATCCCGTGCTTGCTTGCGAATGGGTCTCTTGATTTCATGGAACTGCAGCAGGCAGGAAATTGGTCGTTTAGGTGCGGTTGCCTGCTCTTTGTGGGGTGATGTTTAAGCAGTGGGATCACCAGGCAGATTGTGCTTTAAACAAGAGGAAGAAAATAAAGGAAATAGATAGTTTAACATCACGTTTAAAGCTGATTTGGATTTCTGTATGTTTTAGCTCACTGCATGGTGCGCTCTCTTTATCCATTCCTTTGCATACAAAAGAGCTGGCATCACTTTGGCCTGGAGGAGACGTAGATGAACAACATTGTAGCTGAATATAGTGCTCCTATTCTCTACATCAAGGTTGCAAGCAAGAATGAAAGCTTTTGTGGCTGACCTTGCATAAATGTGCTTTTGGTTTTTAAGGGACTTTATAGGAAAAGTTGTCTATTCATAACATGCAGAAGACATCTGAAAGAAACCATTCAGCTAGCAGCAGTTAAAGTGAATGCATGTCTTACACATGTACAACAGGTTGGTGCTGATTTGACATTGGATAGTCGGTGCTTCATCTCACCCACAGTCAGAAGCAGGGTTGCAAATATAAAATATCAGTAGCAAATGGCCAATTAAATGAGGGAGGTATCTGAGCTGTAGTCTACAGGTTGCTGCTGGAAACTTTATCTACCAACTAATAACAGGAGCAAGCTCTACATTTTGGGGGAATCGGAGTACAGTCGTAGAAAGTGGCAAGACCCATGTTTCATTCAGAGAGTGCGCAAGGACAACTTCTGTCTGTTCTTACAGGTGCTGGCCAGAACCCAGCTCGGCAGGCGAGCGTTGGAGCAGGAATCCCATACTCGGTGCCAGCATGGAGCTGTCAAATGATCTGTGGGTCTGGCCTGAAGGCAGTCTGTCTGGGGGCACAGTCCATAATGACGGGAGACTCCAGTATTGTGGTCGCAGGAGGCATGGAAAGCATGAGCAAGGTAAAATGAGATTTCACTCTCATTTTCTGGCTTACTGAGGACAGCAGTAGGCGATGTTGAAACCATGTGTTCCAAGGTTAATGCTTTGGAGGCAGTTTCTGCACTTGAAAGTGAATTTACGCATGCAAAAAAGGACTTGGTAGCTTTTCTTTTATTTAATGACTCTGTAGCTACTGAAAAGATGCCATGCAAACACATACTACATTTGAAATTCTATTTTAATTGCCATCTTGCCCTGTAGTGATGAATTACTTGCTTGCAACAGCTGGCCATGAGAGAGGGTTTCTGTGCTGTGAGAGGCTCAAAGAATGAATAACTGGAAATGTTATTCTCTTGCATTCTAATCAGTCAATAAGTAATTTGAACTTGGAAAGGCAGCAAAGTGTTTTCATTTTAAGGTTTTCAGCCCAAGGCTGTGTCATGGATTGGTGCTTGGGAAGTGATCTAATGCAAAGGCTCACTGGCTGTCTAGTGCTGAGGGTGAGGTTGGTGCTCCCTGGTAGCTGAGTACAATAGGAAACATTTAGAGGGACGCACAGGCTGTATTGCCCCATGGTACTGTGTGATTCTGTCTGTGCTGAGAAAACATTTGCTGCTTGGTGATCTGCTGCCTGGGAAAAATGCACAGGCCAAGCACCATGCCAGTTATCAGACCCTGGAAGGAGAGACAGAGCAGCCAGCTGAGGAACCCCATATTTTGAGTGGCCAAGGACCCTAATTTTCCCCTTCTCACTCTATCCTGCAGTGTGAGAAAAGGACTTAAGGTGGGTGGGTGGTTTTGGGGGCAGGAGGGATATGTGTATAAGGGAGACTGTGAGAAGTAAAGGTGAGCTGGGATTGCTACCTGCAGCTCCAAGGTGGGAATCTGTCTCTGTCTGTCCTGCTGTCTTGGCTACATTGCATATCACTGACAGAAATAATCTAACTCTTTCTGAAATACCTTCCTGCAGGCTCCTCATGCAATTCACATGCGAGCTGGCGTAAAAATGGGAGAGGCTTCCTTGCAGGATACTATAATCCATGATGGCCTTACGGATGCTTTTTATCAGTATCATATGGGTATAACTGGTAAGTGGTGACAGTCCTGAAAATCAAACAGTTAACTGGGAAGGTGAGAGAAGAATTCACTCTTAGTAAATTTCTAAAGTCTGTTTCAAGAAATTTCAAGCTATCCTTAAGTTGTAGTTGTGAAAAAGAGAACAAGCCCTAATGCTGAAAAGTGTTGAAGACATTTTTTGCTTTGCATATAAAACAACCTTTTTTTTTTTTTTTCTATCTGAGCTAATAAAATGTTGACCTGGAAGAGTACATATTCAGATGCCCTGACTTATGCCTGTTGGCACCTCATCTCACTGCACCTCTTTTGCTTCTGAGCAATTTAAATTAACTTCAGGAAAAGTAACCAAATTAATTCCTAACTGAAGCATTCAGCCGCACAGATTTACGGTGGGGAGGAATTAGGTGAAATGTACTGTGGATGCATGTAGTTTTGCAACCTTAGGTTGTTGCATCCTGGATGGCGTGGTCAGCCTACTGCTTGTTGAGAGATCTGATCTGACCCAGATAAGCAATCAGAAAAGCTTGTTGGCGTTTGTATTTAGCTTGATTTATCACCTGGGAGGAGATCCTGCACAGAAATGTACACCCACAAAATGAAACATAGCAGAGAATCATGAGCAACCAAAACAAGAAATCAGAGTGAAAACTGTTCAATGAATTTAGCTGCTCACTACAACAAACATTAATGACTACCTGTGTGCTTTCAACAGCTGTAGGAGGTACTGTCAGTAATTTGCATTTTATTTTAATTTCAGCTGAAAATGTGGCCAATCAGTGGCAAGTTAGCAGAGGGGAACAAGACCAACTTGCTTTACAGTCACAAAACAGGACAGAGGCAGCGCAGAAAGCTGGCTATTTTGTAAAAGAAATTGTTCCTGTTCTTGTACCTTCCAAAAAAGGTAGGTGTTAAATGGATAACTACAGCTAATTTTAAAGAAAAGAAAACATTTTCTACTATGTCTCTTCTTATCAATGGTTTTCCAGTTATGCAGCCTGTTATGGAAGTGGTTCCATAAGTCTGTAACTCGCTGCTCTCTTTTCCAGTTTCCAGCTCTTATTTTTTGAAATAGGAGAGAAGCAATGCAAATGTGGAATACCCAAATGTAGCTCTATGCAAATACTACTACTGTCTATTTTATTGGAGAGGTAATTACAATCCAGGCCCATGTCATGCTTAACATAGGTTCTCAACTTTGGATGTAGTGTTAAAATCAGTGTTTTCATTTTGTTAGACAAAACTTAAATCAGTCGTGTTGATGTGGCAAGTCTTGACCACCTATTAAAATACACAGTAAGCAATAGTTAGAATTACTAGTTAATTAACTAGGTCCAGATACGGACATTAGGTGTGTTTCTCTTCAGGTTTGCTTAGGATTTATGCAGGCCTCTTATGGTACATGAGCCAAAAGTCTAGTAGGGCAATTCCCCCAGCCCTTTTGTGAGGTGGATGCAAAACCTGAAGTTTTCAAGGAGAAATGATGAGTCAGTTGTTCAGTGTTTACACTGAGTAGCTCCTGTGGTAAAAGGTCTGGCATTAGGCCTTCTGGACTTTCCTGAAATCAGTTTAGATACTATTTCATGTTACTTGACTGTTCTTTCCAATGAAATTCCTACAATAGCCTTCTTCTTGGAAGAGAAGCAGTTCTACTAGGAAGAGCCAGAACAATGCATGCTTTTGTACAGCTAGACACTATTTTGCTTGTTAGCATTCATTTCACAAAACCCAGCTGCCTGTCCTGCCAGAAGCAGCTGGAGGGAGCTTTAACGTGCACTGATTTGTTGGTAAAAAGGAATATAACATAAATTCCCAATCACCCTTTTGGTTCTGTCAGCTCTGCGCTTAAGGTGTGTGTACATGTGACCAGGGTCTCCTGTGAGCCTAACACTCTGCTTTGCAGGTCCTATAGAAGTTAAAACAGATGAATACCCTCGACATGGGAGCAACTTGGAAGCAATGGCAAAGTTAAAGCCCTGTTTTCTGACCGATGGAACCGGGACGGTAACGGCAGCTAATGCCTCAGGTTGGTCAGTCAGGCTAAAACTGAAATGGAGAACTATAATAGCTGTGTGTAGCTCAAGGAAGGGCATGGAAGAGGTGTGGCTACCATGTGGTCACTACTAGACATGCTTTAAAGGTAGTGGCAGTGTTTGACAATATACATAGAACTCAAATGTAACTGTAGAGGACTTCTTTCCTGAGATGTCTTTTGTTCATTTGCTTCCTTGCTGTGAAGTAACACAAGTATTTGGACAATAATAGCAATGCTTGATTGCGGTTACCCAGCAAACATACAGCAGCTCTTTGTCGTTCCACAGGTTTAAATGATGGAGCTGCAGCTGTGATTCTAATGAAGAAATCTGAAGCTGCTCGGAGAGGTCTTATGCCTATGGCCCGGATCGTATCTTGGGCTCAGACGGGTATAGATCCATCTATAATGGGAGTAGGGCCCATTTCAGCAATAAAGAAAGCTGTAAGTAATTGTTTATCTCTCTATCCATTACTAAAAAAAACTTGTAATCTCTTTTCATTTTCTGGAGATGCCTGCTCATTGACAGATAATTTATAGATGTAAGTATAGCATTTGGAACATAATGTAGTCAAGTTTGTAGGTCTCCTTGATCACCTAGAAGCGTTAAGATCAAATTTAATGGAAATGTATACTGACCTAATTTGGAGATGAATTGGTCCTGCCACAACATAGTTCTGATTCTTTGTCTGGCCAGGTTAATGTTCATACCATCGCCTAGTTGTGTTTGCAGTAATACGTGCTGAAAGGATGAGCAGTGAGCGCATCTGCTTTAACGAATATGATTATGCCCTTTGTACTTTGGTTTGCCCTGCAGAAGTGCTGCTCCGTAAAAGCTCAATTTCATTTCAGATGAAACTAATCAAGAAGGTCCATTCCAGAACCACATCTAATGTGCTGGAGCCAGTATTGCCTCCACTGAGGCACCCTGTGTCCAGTCACAGAATCACAGAATCGTAGGGGTTGGAAGGGACCTCCAGAGATTGTCGAATCCAGTCCCCTGAGTGCTTCTATTATGAGAACCTCCTGTGGCACCATGCTGCTTGCTAATACAGATGTAGTCCATGGCAACCCTAGCTGATTATTTGCTTGAACTGCTATTGAAGTCAAGCATGAGGAGAGCTCTCCTACAGCTGATAAGGATATATCTGCTTTAGTATTCTTTCCTGGTTTTATTTATGCTGTGCAGACCTTATTTTGTTAGTCTTTAAAGTGTCCTACTAATGCAGAAGCCTAGTCTGGTCACATAGCCTCTGTGGCTTTTAATGGGAAAGTGATGGTCATAAAGCTGAAGCATTTTTTAATCTGACCTGTTCTTCTAAATCAGTGCCATAAATGCTGTTTTTATTGTACGCACGATGCACATTTTTAGTTTAAACTGTAGGATAGACAACCACAGACAAGTATTTAGCTCTACCTAAAATTCTATAGGTACTCTGAAAAAGGGCACTTCTTAATATGATCTTTGTAATAACATGTGTTCCCAAACCCTTCACACCCTCCCAATGAGTTTGCTTCAGAACTTCTTAGTCACTCTCCAGAGAAACTGGTACTAAGCCATGCTTTTTAGTGCTGCAACATAGTAAATCTTAAAGATACCACTTTCTCAGGAGGTTGGCTCTTTTACCCAGTGTGTATCTAGTACAAAGGGGCCCTCATCATTGAATCAGGAGAGATGTGTCAAGTCTGCCTAGCTGGTTGCAAAACATCATTGCTGCAAATGATTCTGCTGATAAAGCATTGCTGTTAGAAACAGCCAGTGGAAGTAAATATTTAAATACATAGAACGTGCCTGAGCCCGTACCTAAGCAGGCAATTACACAAGTTTTTTGTGTGAAAGCATTAATCAAACTGTCTTCTAAAACGGCACCATGATGAAAGCTTTGAGTGGCAGCTTCTCAATAAAGGCGGGAGAGCGGAGCTATGACCCCTGACACCCATCACTAATGGTCGTTTCGGGAATGAAACACCTGTATTCAAAAACTGTATTAGGCATTCAGAATCTCTAACGAAATCAGACTTGCGTTTGTAAAAACTTGCTTTTATTCAGCTAAAACCTACATTTGAAAACATTTGTTCTGCTAAGGGCACCACGTTCAGTTTGACTCCTGCAGTTGTTAACAGCACCAATAGCTGTGAAACATTAACCTGGATGTTTTACCAACAGTGAGCACATTGGACTTTTTTTTTTAGCTGACACCATGAAATGATGTCAGTTGTTCTCAAGAGAACCATAGCTATGAAAAAAAGGTTTTTTTCCTTCAGCTTTTTAATTGTGCTGAATTTCTATCACTGATACAAGTCCCACTAACAGCTTCCTCAGGTGCTGTGGAAAACATAAAAAAGCTTCTAATAAAGTTTCTGTTTTGTTCTCTCAGATTGACAAAGCTGGCTGGACTCTGGACCAAGTTGACTTGTTTGAAATTAATGAAGCCTTTGCATCACTGTCAATTGCAATAGCAAGAGAACTGAAAGTAAATCCAGAAAAGGTAATAAATGTATGAGGTCTTGTTTTCTCGATTCTATCTATCTGGATTGTATTCAGAGTTGAAGTGGAGCAGTCCTATAGGTATAGGCAATACCACATTAGGCATTTCCCTCAGCTACTCAGCTGTAGGCTTGCTTTGCTAGCAGGCAAATTGTTTCCTACTAGACCAGGCTACAGCTTTCTTCTGGTCAATGTATACACAACTCTATGTAACTAAGCCTGAAACATATTTGTCTGTTTTCTTCCAGGAATGCTAAGAATTTGTTATTACTCCCTCCTCCTTAAATTCACCCTAGCTACCATCATTAACATCTGTAGAGAATAAAAATGGATGACTAGATGGGCTCTGTAGGGAAGAAATGCTAATCTGTAACAGCTTTTACATGCAGGATCTAGTTTTCCTTGAAGTTATGTGTAGCACATCACCTTAGTCACTTTTGGAGACTATATACAGTGATGTCATTGATGTCAAAACTTGAGCAAGCTAAATGACTTCTGAAGCTGACCTTATGTTTTTTTCTCCCCCTCAGATCAACACCCAAGGTGGAGCTATTGCTCTTGGCCACCCTCTGGGCGCCTCTGGTTGCCGCATCCTTGTGACTCTGCTACATGCACTGGAACGAACAGGTGGAAAACATGGTGTTGCTGCTCTCTGCATAGGAGGAGGAATGGGAATAGCTATGTGCATTGAGAGATGAATAACTAACTGCCTTAAGAGTTCACTAGCAAACTTCTAATCACGCAACTTACATGTTTTTGTTTTCCCTACAATTACAGAGGCTTACTATAGTGCTTTTTGTGCTCGTTCATCACTGCCTTGTCAACTAAGATTAATGGTTACTACATGGTGATTTTCTCTTCTGAAAATAAATTTTTCCACAAAAAAATAGCAGCATTGTACCACTTGTTTTATTAACATTTCAGTTACAAGAGTGGGAAGTGGAAGTTAGATAAACATAAATAAATCCTAATTATTCTTCAAGTGCTCCAGAGTGAACCGCATCTTCATAGCACCCTCTATCCTCTTTAGGTTCAGGGTGCAGTTTGATAAGATCATCAATTCGAAGAATAGTAATTGCAGCTTCTGTTGCAAACTTCAGGCTCTTAGTTTTGACCATGGTTGGTTCAAAGACACCAGCTTGCTTATTATCACGAGGCTTTCCGTTGACCAAGTCAAGACCGATCCTGGAAAGAAGAACTATCATCAGACGGAAAGGTAGAGAAAGTAAAAATAAATCTGGAGCCTACCATTTCGTTAATACTAGGTCCTGGTGACACGTACATACAACTGAAGATCAGAGGGAAAAGAATTCAGTGATAACCTACACCTTTTATGCAGGCAAATTTTGGCTCCCTAAGCTGCCAGAACAACTTTCCATCCGACTCACCCCCCACTGGGCATTTCTTTCCTACTGATACTTGCCATTTCAGATTTTTGCGATCAGGGTTAACTTGAGCCTCGTTATGGAATGCTCTTAACTTCGCAACAAGATCTGTAGCATCTTGAGCAGCATTTACTGCCAACGTGTTTGGAATTATTAAGAGGGATCTTGCAAATTCTGCTATTGCAAGTTGCTCACGGGATCCCTAAAAAGAGAACAAAGTTTTAAAACTAACTGTTGCTGATGGAATTAAAAAAAGCACAGCCAGAATTAAGACAATAGGTCAAACCATACAAAACATCTTTCACATTTAGTTTAATTATCAGAGAAAAAGTAATTCATATTTTCTGTTTGAAAGAAGCATCTTATGATTCTGTAAAATGATTATGCTTTCAAGAACCATAGAACTGACTTCTGGTAGAATAAAGAAAATTCATACTGTCCTAACAAAGCTCACACGCACTGTTACTTATCTATATAAGACTTACCATACTTGTTGCATAATTTTCAAGGTATATTGAAAGTGCTGCCTCTACAGCACCACCACCTGGAACAACAGACTTGGATTCCAATACTCTTTTAACAACACAAAGAGCATCATGTATAGATCGTTCCATTTCATCACACATGAAGTCATTAGCTCCTCGTAAAATGATTGATGCTGAAGTACGAGCTTTTGTGCTGTGGAATAAAGGAAGCAGAAGACAGCTTTGTTGAAAAAGAAATACAAATTACAACTCCTCTTGCTAAATGTTTTTCTTATAAAAACAAGCTCAGTAGAGCCAGATTTTTTTCCAGCATTTAGAAGTTCTATCTTACTACTGTTATGCTTCCCTGCAGGGTATGTGTATTGTGACATAGTCAGTATTTAGTTTAAGCTCTAATAGGTAAGAACCTATATTGAGATTCAATCTTTTAGAAAGACACACAAAAAACAGATGCTTCAATCAATGTAGTGTTTTTGGCGTCACAACAGTTGTGGAATAGGAGGGAGAGTACAGGAGACAGCACAGTTCTCTTCTGCATTAAGTGAGATCATGACTAGTACAGTACAACTGCTTAAGTGCCACAGTCAGAACATCTGATTCCCTCAGAAACAGCTACAAAAAAGAGACTGCAGTAAGTTGAATACTGAGATCAGAAGAAGTGAAGTCAATACGCAAGTGTGTTCTTGTTGAAGAAACTATGACAAACCAAATGTTAAGTACAGCCTATCTAGCAATCTGATTGATACACCATGTTTGATATAACAGTTGTCCAGCCCCAGCAGACAAGATGAAATACTGTTACTTTCACCTCTCATATGCAGTGGACTTGTATACTCTTTCCCATGCGTATAACTACTCATGCCACTGAGATAGCATGGAAGCAAATAAATGGGATTTTATCTCAAATCCAAGAGATAACCATGCACAAAAATGAGTAGTCTAAAGGGGGTCCTTACTTCTTGATTAAGATCAGTTCATCATCACAGATTCTCTCTTGAATCACCTCTTCTGCCTGTCCCAGCATTAACGCCTCAAAACTTTCCTCACCTTCAAGGTTCGCAAGGGTTGAACATATGGTTGCTTTAACAAACAAACAAGATGTGAAATTAGCATTCAGTTCCAATACACCCTTTGCCAACTTCCCAGAAGCAGCACAAGGAAAGAACATCAGAAACATAAATACAAGCAGAATGAGTTAAATTAAATTAATTAAATTGACAGCACTTCAGGTAGCAAAGGTGAATTAATTTTCACATATCATTGAGATTTTCTGCAGTTTGTCATCAGAGTTGCTGGTTTTGCACCATTTTTACAGCACTTATTTTCCTTAAAACCAGAAGTTCCCATGCTTTACCATAATGAAAATACTTTCTTAAACATTTAAGAACTGACAGAAAATGCATGGCCAGATTTTTTTTTTTGTTTAATTATGCATTACATGCAGCAGCAATTCTTCATGTGTCTTAACTATCCATTCAGACTACTTTTCCCCAGCATAAAGCAGCATTTATTTTTCCACACTGTAAGCCTTCCTCAGGCAATCCCTTCAACCATCTATTCTGACGGAACGCTCACTTAAAAGGAACAGTAAGGTTAAAACATAACAAGAGTGGTTCAGCTTTCTTCATCCTCTCCTTGCATGGCCCACATGCTGAGAAGCCATACTCCCAAGATTAGTTACAGCAGTTTTTACTTGGAAAAGCATTTTCATACACACATACCTCCCGACGCCTTAGCAATCCGCTTAAGATCCTTCTTTACAACTCTTCGTACTGCCATGGCACCAGCATCAACAAAGTATTTCAGACACATGTCATCAATACCTCCAGTGGTTAGAATAACGTTGGCACCAGTGGCCAAAATCTTCTGGATCCTTTCTTTTGTAATATCTGATTCTCTGTGAGGACAACGTAAAAAATTACACAGACTTAGAAGCTTGCAATTAAGTTCCGTTAACCAGTGTCTTCAAATCTTCATGCAGAGCTCTGCAGGATGGAACCACTACACAAGCGTACATGGAATTCTCTGAAGTGGACTTAGTACTAAGTTCTGCCTTCAGAAATAGACTTTTTTTGCCCCAATTAATATTTGTTATTTGTTGGGAGACATCAACTTCTAAACACTTTTGTCTCTTGCGTTCAATCAAAATTACATCAAGGCACCAGAACTGAAGAGATCGAATAATCCACTGCAACCCCACTGGCTATTAGTCAACCTTCCACACACCTTTGCCTTATCTGGTCCAGCTTCTCAGGGTCCGTGATAACAACCTGAACACCAAGCTTCATTTTTGCTTTCTGCAGGCTGAAGTCAAGGCACGCAATCTTTGCATTAACTATTCTCTTCGTCATACCTGAGGATAGAGAAGGAAAGAAGGAAAAAGGCTGCTGTCAAACTGAGTTAACAGACCCTCAAGTTTACATTAGAAAATAATGCTGCTTTTACATTTCAGGTATCTGTTCAATTTGTTTTGTCAATCTCCAGTTCTGCCCAAGTATAAAAAAATACTAACAGAGACTTCAATGACAGAAATACATTTTAAAGTCCCTAGTACAGCCTCAGTTTCCTTTCAGTGGATCCCTATTCCAAAAACATGAACATCCACAAGAACTAACCCATCAGCCTCATGTACTTTTCAGTTACTTAATCACAAGATGACTCTATTAAACTTAACATCTCTGTAAAAACAGACACTGGCTCTGAAAAAGGGAGGTACTTGCATTCTCAAAGACTGCAGTGTTACCATGTCAATACCCAGCAAAATAAACAGTTACAAATATTCTGAGTATCCTACTAGCCCTCAAACCCTAACCTAGAAACTATAATGAAGCGGTAAGATTTTTTGCTTTTTTTCTTATTTAATCATTCTGGAATTGAAAAACCAGAAGTCCCACAACTAATGCAGTCAGTAGGAAGATCCATGCAGAAAGAGTAAGAGTACCAAATTCACACAAAGCCTCTAAGAAACACAGTGTGTTCTTACCCTGTGAGCCCACTACGCAGTTCAGAGCGTAACCATTCACAAGAATGCTCTCTTTTTGGCTGCGGCCGTGTGCCTTCAAAACGTTAACTGAGTTGATTGGATACCGGGCCTGCCCCTTCTGGTCTGTGTACTTAACTGCCATTGCAGCATCCACCACCATATTTGCAAAGAAATCACCGTCACTAAAATGCTGTTAAGGTTAAAACTGAAGATGAAAACTACCGTTACGCTTAAGGAATGGAGAAAGGAAAAAAAAGCTAGCTTTCCTGTATAAAATATTTCAGCTTTTTTTAAGAATGAGTAACTCAAAGTTGAAAGAGTAAGAAAATCAGGACAGGCTAGTGCAATACTTGTTTTGACCCTCCTTTCTGTTCTTTAACAGAAACATCTATCCCACGATCACAGTATGCATCCTCCTATTAGCACTATCAAGTGAAACACAACCTTCTTTCCTGCAGTTTCACTCCCCCAGATACCCAACTTCTGAACTTTTCCATTCATGCAGTTCTTTTGCATAGACCACTAACACACTGTAAGGAAAAAAATTAATACAGTTGTATCTATTATGGTGTCTGTATCCAGGTTCAAATACTTTGGAAAAGTCTGAACGTGCTTTCCCATGGCAGGCAACAATACCAGTGAAATGTTTTTTTGCACCTTTGTTATGAATGGGAGAATACTTAATCCATCATTTTTCTGCTGCTGTAAAGGAAACCAGCCTAACTAAGCAAGCTCTCCAAACACATAAATAACTGAGACAAGTTAAAGGATACATTCCTATAATTTTCGAGGACATGGATGTTTTAGCAGCATTAATTAGGCATTCCCTGCCTAACTCATCTGTGTTAATAATAAGGTTTTCATTGATATAGCGAACTGCTTCCCTGTAAAATAAAGACAAAATACCAATAAAGAACGCCACCCTTACAGAAGACAAAGATCTCCTGCCCTCAGCCCTGCTAAACGTTACACAGAAATTAAATCAATTACTCTTCTGATACAGTAAAATGACGTTTTTACGTGATAGTATATAAAAACAGAATTAAAACTACAATGAACCAGTGTATCCATTCTGCACAAAGAAATCTTCATTAACACAGTTATAAAACCAGAAATAAACAGAAAGCATGCAGTTATTGTACCTGGAAAATGCAATATACTTCAATTGTATCAGTTTCTTACTTGCAAGCAAGCCGGTATCCACCAATAATGGAGGTAGGATGGATTTTCTGTTTGACAAGCTCGTCAGCATTTTTGAGAAGTTCCGCAGCAATGATCACCTGTTTGAAATACAAACACCAAATATACGTATCTGATACAACCAAAGCAACTACTTGCTACCACACAGCAGAGAAGAAGAATACCCAATGGCTCAATGTCTGCTCAGCAGAAACAACGCCTTAAACAGTGTTTTCTGACCTTGGGGAAAAAGCCATCCAATTTTAAACAGCATAAAAGTTTTCAATTCCCTGAAGCTTTTTACAACACTCAACGTTCTTACCCATTAGCCTCAGGCATTTTTCTTTCTCAGTGGTTAGAAACTAAGAATGCCAATTCAGAAACTATCCTTGACTTCAACAAAGGAAAAAATAGTGAATAAACAGCAGTGAGTGAATTCCATTCAAGCATACCAACTGCATACGGAAACAAGCATCTACGAAACATAAACACACAACTGATTTCTTTCTTCTGCACCCACTTCAAAAAACCCTGAGATCATGAAACACTGACATTTGTTGCATCTGCCTATAAAACTTTCTGCATACCACTGAGGTTGTCCCATCACCAACTTCTTTGTCTTGAAGGTCTGCCAGCTCACAAAGGACTTTTGCAGCAGGATGTTCAACTTCCAGCAGTTTCAGAATGGTTGCACCATCATTCGTAATGGTCACATCCTAGTTTTCAGAAATCGAACATTAGTACAAAATATACGGCTACTGTTTTTCCTGTCACGTTTCACAATGTTCATGAAACAGAACATTAATTTTTCTTTGTAAATATTCATGAAATGGCTATTTATACCAAATGCTTATTGCTTCTTTGTAACCGAGTGACCCACTGTTACCAGGGCAGAATTGGCACCTCATTTTCATCACAACACTTTCACACAACATTTTCAACACTGTTAGATACAAAATGTTTTGCACATATCATGCTCACAGCACAGCAGTTAATCATTTCCAATACAGTATTTTATTATGGTATTCTACCAGGAAAACTTTAAATAATTTAAAATGCAAAATATTGATCTTAAAATTGTTAAAGAGTTATTTGAAATCACTTTTACATTGTATCTCACAGGGAAGAGATCAGGACATACAAGTCAACACCATCACCAGGCCTGACTTTAGCATTTAATACTCATTCGAGTTCAAGTATTTTTTTCAAGTAGTGATTTTTACATAGATAAAAAGGCCAATTGTAATGCAAAAGCTATTGATACAAGTGATACAGCATGAACCACTTGAATACACTATTCTATTGAAATGCTCCTCCTCCCACTCCCTCTCCACACAACACAAAAACCAAACAGGTACATGAATGTGAGACCTAGGAAGCACACTAGGTGGAAGCACTTCTACAAGAATAAAACACTTCACAGCATTTTCCACTTAGATAAAGCTTACTTACCCCAATATCATCCACCAACATCTTATCCAGCCCAACTGGCCCCAGGGAACTTTTCACAATGTTGGCAATAGCGGATGCAGCAGTAACTGCATAAATGAAAAGAAAAAAAGATTTTAAAAAACAAAAAAGCATGACAAACTTTAGATAAACACAAGATCACATTTCAGTCCGGTTTGCAGGTATTAAGCAGTATGAAATGCAAGCAGCATGTACCAAAGTAGATACAGACCCATGGCACAACCACGTAACGTAGCATATATAACAGCGAATAATGCATCTTTTTGCCTCAATTAGGTCTCCAAATAACAAAATACTTAAAGTCATGAAAATCAAAAGTGAGGGGTCTTCAGGCACTTAAATGATAATGGAGCATCTAACATAGGAGCTTGTTCACGTGATGTTCTGCCAACTTCATGTAGGAAAAAGATACAATCAACCTTCTCCTTCAGACCGTGGCAAGTTTTTCCTCTATCCCACAAGCATAGCCACTTCCTCTAGAGATTGAAAAAGTGGTAGTATAATGGGAATAGCTGCAACGCAGGCCCTCACTCTGAGTTTTGGATGGTGAAACTACTGCTCTTTAGAGCACTTTTTTAAAAGAAGCTGCCATTATCGAGCATCTCCGCCAGGTTAATGCAATCTGGATCTTAAGTGTGCATCAGAACTGTACAACCCTCGCAATCACCAGAAGGCAACTCCTCAGCTTCTTCTTCTCTCGTTCACCTTCTCAGAAATACAGACAATCCCTTCACACACACCGCCTTCTCCGAAGGACGTACGGTAAAACCCCGAGAACCGCGTTACGTTCGTGAGAAGCGTAATTCGGCCCCTTTCCCCAGCAGCCACCTCCCCACCTGGCACACTGCAGGCCCTACGAGTTGGAGCGGTCTCCATCCACCCTGGCCCCCAGCCGCCCGCCCTCACGGCGGCAGCGCCCTGACCGAGCCGAGCCGGCGGCAGGCCCGGGGCGGGGAAGCACATGGCTCCGCCATGTTACCTCCTCCGCGCTCCCTCCCCGCTTAGAGGGCTCCGCCGGCAGCACGCGGCCGTTACCGTTCTGCGTGCGGATGGTGTCGCCACTGGTCCGCTCGCCGAACACAGCCAGGGGCCCCTCCATCGCCGCCATCTTCCCCACCAGGCCGCGGCGCAAAAAGCAGATACAGCGCCGAGCCGCAGAATGGCCAACAGGCCGCTATGGAATGCCGGGATCTCCGCCCGAAGCAGGAGCGGGCAGACCGTGCACTGAATGGGCGGGGCCACGGCCGCCCGCCCAATCCGGGGGTGCGGTGCAGCCCAGACTCAAGCCATGATTGGTCCTTGCCGTTGAACAAAGCCACTGAACAGGAGAAGCGGCAGCGCTTCTAGGAGGTTCTAGAAACTGGGGCGGTGCACGACTGCTTTGCGCATGCGCGCTGGCTGCCGGGTGGGAGTTGTTGGCGGGGGTCGAGCGGAGCTTGCGGGGGCTGGGGCTGTGTGTTGCCGCACCGTGGTGCTCTTCCCTAGACGTTGGCTGGAAAAGGGCCCAAATCTAACGCCGATTTTGTGGTGTGGCTTTTCCGCACCTTTGCTTACGGTAGTACAACGTGTTACTTCGCTTTTTAATGGAATTCGTTATTCTCCTAGTCGCAAAGCCAAGATTTGTATTGTCTCAAGCCCTGCTTTCTTTTCTAGCCATAGAGAAAGGCCACAAGAGGCTAGTACTAAAAGCCACTACACTTCCTGGGGCTGTCTCCCTTAGGGCGCAACCTACATACAGCCCAACTGGAAAACGCGTGCTGTGCGCGCGCAGCAGCCCGCCCACTGCTCCCACGTGACAGAACCCTCTGGGCGGAAGTGCTCCCCGGCTTGCGGAGGGAGGTGCCAGCCTCAGCCAAGATGGCGGCGCCCAGGGGTCTCTGAGCGCACGGGAGGTGACTGTCACCTGAGGTCGTGGGGGGCGCCGGCTCTCCATGGCGCTGGGCGGTCGCGGCTGCATGTTGCTGGCGGCTGGCCGGCTCCAGGCGCGTGGAGCGGGTAAGATCGGCTGCTCTGCAGCTCTCCAAACCAGCCTTCTCCGGTAGGAGGCGTCGCGCCCCCTCCCCTGAGCTGACAGGTCGGGTGCCTCGCGGCTGCTCGGTCCTGCGCAGGCCCGTGCTGCCGTCGGTAATGGCTGCTGTGGTATGGGGCGGGGGCTGGCAAGCGGGGCCTTAAGCCTTAGCCTGGTGGAGGGGTTTCCGCTGCCGTTCTGGAAGTAAAAGGTGCATAGCAGAGTGAGTTTGGAAGCCTAAGGTGATAGCATGATTGGTGATGATCAGCTTGGCTGGATTGACAGGTTTTAACTTCTTTGGTAGTGCAGTTCTTGGTTTCTTGTGCAGTTCACTGTCAATATTTCCTAGAGTCTTAATAATATAAATCTTGTAATTATTCTCCAATTTGTGTTATATGCATGCATCTTAAAACATAGTTGAAGTTACACATACCTTCAGTTTTTAGCTTACACTCCATCTCACAAATTGAAGAAAGAGGCTGAGGTCTGGTAACCCATTATTTTGGATTTGATCTACTGCTTGTGTTATATATAATTCCTAACTTTTTATTTGTTTTTGTTTGTTTGTTTTTTCACTTCTGCCTTTTTTTTCCTGCTTTCCTTTAAGGTTTCCGTTATGCATCAACTACAGCTGGCCTCAAATCTGAGAGTGAAATAGACACAAGGGAGAATGAGGTTGTTTCCCCAGAGTTCACTAACAGGAACCCTCGGAATCTTGAGCAGTTGGCACTTGCTAGGAAGGAGCGTGGCTGGGAGACAACATGGCCAAAGCGTGAATTCTGGCATAGGTGAGTCAGAAGACCACTAGAGGAGGTGAAGCCTTCAAAATGAGTAAGAACTAAAAAATATATACTATGTGGAATTTCCATAAAATGTACTTTTTGGGTTATTGAATGAGTTAACCCTTCAGCTGTTCTTAATTGACAGATACCTTTTATGTTCAGAGAGTAATAGATTATCATCATATGAAAGTTAGTGTATGTTTAAGATCTTTCTATCTTTAAGATAGTAATATTGATTAAACAACTGCAGTTTAACTTAGGATTCTGATAGTCTTGTGCTAACCATGCATGACTGTCTTACTTGAGGTACTTGTTTTTTTTGTTTTTTAAGAAAATGTTGATTGCTTGCCTCCTGGAAAACAAGTACATCTTAAGCTGGGGAGTCAATATCATTATTTTCTTCTTGAGAGAAGAACCATGTACAGTTCATTCATATCTGGAAATCTGATTTATTTTTTCCAGATAGTGCAATAGAAAATATTCTGCTCTTAATAGACTGTAGTTGTTATGGCTTAGCAATACTGCTTGGCCACTTGCCAATCCCAACAAGTTGCTCCCAGCTGTATAGCAATAGATTTTAAGAGGCTGTATGACAAACCTAGAGTTGCTTTTCAGTCGGAGCAGTTCCCCCGCGCAGACAGCAGTACAGCATTGTACAGATGCACAGTGCTTGTTTTTGGGGTGAGTGCATGTGAATGAAGCACTATAGGGCCAGGCACGTGACTGCTGAAAAGTTACTCTTGGAACTTCAGTCTCTTTAACTGGTAAAAGGAGTCCTATTTTATGTCCAAATAAAGTAAGAAAAAAAGCCTGCCAAGTTTATAAAAGCAATATTGAGAAATCATTATATTAATAGTTCCAGTGCACTCAATGTTATCTCATAAAGCAAATAACTTCAGTTACTTACCGTGTATCAGTGCATTCTCTCTTTAAATCTGGGAAAGACATCATACTGCTTGTTGCATTTTTCCCTCACCCAGGTTACGGCTGGAGCGGACACAGCATTACGTAGAAGCCTTTGTGGAGCGCAGTAATGGCAATGTTGTGTTATCTGCCTCTACTCGAGAGTGGGCTATAAAGAGGCACCTGTACAGTCCTAAGGGCGTTACAGCGTGCAGAAACCTTGGCCGTGTTATGGCACAGCGCTGTTTGGAAGCGGGAATCAACTTTGTTAACTTTAAAGCTGTTATTCCTTGGGAACGTCGTTGTGACTCGGCAAGTACCTGTCTCCTTATACTTGATTTGCCTCTTTTCTCCTTTCTAAACGCTGATTTATGTTTTTGCACCATTAGTTTTCTTATGTGGCTTGACTGTTCCTTCTTGCAGCAGTCCAAAGGGTAACCTTGACAAGCTACACGCTCTTGTGTTCACAATGATGTTTGAGTGCTGACTGCTTTCTCTCTATTCACAACTCTGTCTTTCCAACAAGATCCAGGAATTTGAAAAAGCGATGACGGAGGGTGGTGTTGTTCTGCGGGAGCCGTGGAGAATCTACCAATAAAATGGAGAACCAATGGGACAACTTCCAAGGAACAACACTCGCTTCCTTAGGTGTGGGTCCAGGCACAGCGAAGAATTGGAAATGGAAGGAGTTGCAACATGGTGGAACACGGCATCTAATAATAAAATATTTATAAATAAAAAGAAGTGTCGATTTCCTGATTTATGAAATTACCAACACCTTTCTTCTAAAACTGGAATGAAACGTTCATCTTTATCACTTTGGTCCCTGTACATCTGACTTAGCAAAATGTAATTACCACGTGAAAGTTTAGAACAGTAACGAAGTTTTGTGCAGTACTTCGTGAAAAAGAAAACTGAAAAGTTTATGTTACCCTAACCGTGCCTCGTAGCCTTCTCGCATCCCATTGCGGTTCTGTGCAGGCCGAGGAGCACAGCTGTGCGGCGATCCGGCCTGCGTGCGCCTGCCCCGGCCCGGCAGCCCCGCGGGCGGGGCGGGGCGGGGCGAGGCGCGGCGCAGCCTCACCTGAGAGGAGCGTGCTGCCCATCGGCAGCCATGGACATCGGAGCGGCGGACTTCGCGCGCTGCCTGCCCTGCCTGCGGGACCGCGTGGGCCGCGCCGCCTTCCTGGGTGAGCGCTGCGCGCTCGGGTGCGGCGGTGGGCTCTGCTGTGTGGCCGCTGCCGGCCCCGCTGCCTTCGGGCCTGCTCCTGGCCGGGGCGCTGCGCCTCTGAAACTTTACTTTTGCTGTGTGTAAATGAGGGAATGCACTGAGAGGCGCTCCGGCAGCCTTTTCTCCATAAAGACGCCGTGGCAGACGGGAGGGCAGAGCATGCTGCTCTCCTATATCATGAACCATATAAGTCCTGGCTTGCAGCAGCACCGTGCTTTGAGGCTCCTTGTGCTCTGCTGCAGACTCCTCGTGTGGCAGCTGACCTCGTGCAGCTGCGCTTTTGTGGCAGTCAATCCCTTTTCTGTGGAGCTTGCTCTTCATGGGTTTGAGGTCCTTGCACAGATGCTGGTGAAATGTACGCTTCCTTTATTCAGTGTTTTTATTTGTTTTGGAATTCCTTTTCTTGTAACAGGCCTGGACATGGAGTTTACCGGCCTACATTCAGCTTTCCCACAAAATAACCAGCCCAGGTAAGGCTGTTGGACTTCACATGGAGGGAAGAGCTGCTGCTCAGATGTTGTGGAAGCGAACCTGTGCACTGCAACTCTTCTTACTCTCATCCCCTTCCCTACCCCATTTATTATCTATCAGCTTGTTTGACTCCCCAGCTGAGCGGTACCAGAAGATCAGGCGGAGCGTGCAGCGCTTCACCATCACGCAGCTGGGTAAGTGCCATGCTGGCAGGAAGCAGCCTTCCCTTGTCTTCCTCATCTCCAGCTTTCTGCTGAGCCCTGCAGACAGCTGTGTTTGTGTTCTGTGCACTGGGCTGTTGTTTTGCTTTGGTTGGTTGCATGATCCTCTCTGAAGTTTAATAGAATCAGCTTTCTAACATTGTAAATAACTTGAAGTCTTGTGGGCCGTATACGTCTCGCTGGTCTAAAGTTGTTAGTGAATGAGAAAGGTGCACTCCCTCAGGGTCATCACATCACATTATTAATTGTCACAGGATTTGTAGATATCAGCCCGACATCACCATTTCAGTTAAAGTTTCTCTCTCTTGCAGGGCTAGCAATATTCTCAGAAGAAAATTCAAACAAGTAAGTAAAAAGCATCTTTTCCACGTGGCCTCACAGTTATCTTTTAAAATGAAGGCAGTGTGGTTGTACTGCTATGCAGAAGTCTCTTGGGAAGGGTTATGTAATTTCTTGTCATTATCTTCTAGTGGAGTTTCCCTTTTCGTTGTAGGTATGTGGTGCATTCATACAATTTCTTCCTCTTTCCCTCAACTTTGGGAGTTACAGATGCTGAACTCACCCTCTCTGCGTCTAGCATCCAATTCCTGTCTCACTATGGCTTTGACTATAATAAGGTAGGTAGTCTGTGTGCTAGGAATCTAGAACAGAGGAAGTCTGTGTAGTTACAGGAGAATTTAGTATTAATGTCCACACACTCAGGGTAAAAAGCTTCTTGCTAATGTATGAATACATAGTGTGGTTTATTATTGACGGAGAGAAGGAGCAGTGGTTTTCTGAAGTGCCTTAGAGTCAATAACCACATCTTTGTCAGCCTAAGGCACATTTCCCCATCTCTGGAGAACAAGAGGCATCTCTAGTGACCTTACAAGTCAGTAAAGAGACTCCAGAGGGTGTCTTTGCTAGCCGTGAAGGTGAGAAGCTCTGTTTACCTGCATCTTTTCTGTTGCCAGATTTCCCATAAAACTGAGGCTATGTTGTTATATAAGAGCGCTGTTTAGCAATTCTAAGCAGGTAGCATGGTGTGATTTTCATCTTGACACATGAATGATCTCCTTAAAGGAAAGGTGAAAGCACAGCAAAAATGCATGTCTTCCTTTATGTAAACATGTCTCTTGAATTACCAACAGTTGGTGTTTTCAAAGAGGCTGTTTTTAAAATGAGACACACCCTCATCTCCCTAATACATGCCAGATTTGAACCTGGCCATGCTGTTCTCTTATCTGGTGCAAGAAAGTCCAGGGGAGAATAATCAACCTGGCATTTTTTCCCCCTCAGTTCTTGAAAGATGGAATCCCGTACATGAATGAGTTACAGGAGAAGATCCTTAGCCAGCGTCTCTTAGAGGGTAGCTGGAAAGTCTGCAGGTGAGTATTATTCAGAGGGATGGCTCCCGTAATGACACTGCTGACAGCTATCTTTTCTCAGATCATGTTTTGTAAAATGAATAAAACTTGTTGATCTGAATGCCTTGCTGCCAACTTTTTCCACGTGCTGTGGTTTGTCCTGAGAAGGACTGAGATCACAGAATCACAGAATGGCTGAGGCTGGCAGGGACCTCTGGAAGTAATCTTCTCCAACCCCTGCTCAAGCAGGGACCCCAAGAGCTACTTGCTCAGGACCGTGTCCAGGCAGCTTTTGAAGATCTCCAAAGAGGGAGAGAGAGCTTCAAAAACCTTACACAGCCTCTCTGGTCAACCTATTCCAGTGCTTCTTCACTTGCACAGTAAAGAAGTGTTCCTGATACTTAGGTGGAAAAGATCATAGGATACAATCTGGATATTTGGCTGAATAGTTGGGAAATTCTGCATTCCCACAGCAGGGTGTGAGTCTCCATCTATGGAAACAGACAAAACAATTTCCCCCCACTCCTTCTTCATCCCTGATCCTGCTCTAGTGCTCTGAACATGAATGTGGTGAAGAAGGCTATTGATGAAGTGACCTGTTGGATAGCAGCAGCCAAGGAAGGGGACACAGTGATTCTGCAGGATCTGAGCGGTATGAAGCAGGGTGCCTTCCTGTGGGCTCTGAGTGGCTTAGTCACTTCTAAACATCTGGGGCTGCTTGTTTTTTCCTCCCTCTATCTATGCCTCCATTCTTGTCAGGAATTTATCTCTGAGCTCTGTTTTTCTGTGCCGTTGTGGCATTCGGTTTTCCCATGGCAGGGATGGTTGTCTGGGTGCTTGGACAAGAAGAGTTTGCTTTGCAGTCATTGGATTCCATTGCGTACTTCAGAGTAGCAGCTGGAGAATTCATAGTTGCTCTGAAACAGGAAAGCTTTGGATTTGTCTGCAGTGGGCTTGTTTTCAGTACAGGGTGATTTAGAAGAAGGTGGGTCTTCATCCAAAGTATGTCACCACCCTTGTGCAGCAACAGGAAAGGCCCATGAAACCACAGGGCACCTAAAGCTAGCGGGGATAGAAGCCCACTTGCAGCCTGCGTTGCTCTGACACCTTTTGCAAATGCAGCCTTTTTTTTTTTTTTTTTTTTTTTTTTCCAGAGCTCTCATGATTGTCTTCCTCTCTCCACTCATTTTCAGTTGGTCTTTTCCTCTGTGTCCTCCCACAAGCTTACTTGACTGAAATTCTCCATGTGACTTTTTTTTTTGCTGTCACCACGTGTGCAGGAATGTACTAAGATCATATCATTCAAGACTGGTTTTTGTACCCTGGAGCAGAACCATCTGGTTAGTCCTTCTGTCTAGAAAAAAGTGTTTTCCTAAATAGAATTATTTGCACCTCTGAAGCTTTTACTACTTCTTTTCTGTCTTAGATTCTCAGATGCTCGATGTTCAACTGGTTCTGCGACAAGCTCTCCCAAATGTTTGGACACAGCCTCTCGGAGACAATGAGGTGAGCTGTAACCTTGGACCTTTTGAAAAGGCAGTTTCTACCTAGATAGGTAGGACTGACATTCCCACAGAGACTCTGAAACGTTGCTTGTGCTTTTAATGATAAGAATCCAAGAGGAGAGGGCAATGACAAAGGAATGCTCTGGGGTTCTGAATCCCTTTTCTTGGGATCTAACAAAATTGAATAACTTTGGTTTCTGTTTCCCCTGTAACCACAAAATACCTTGAGTGAGAAATACTTGTCCTTGGGGCAGTTCTGCAGAGACTCTCCTGCTGCCTTTGAAAAATCTCTCCTTTAATACCTTTGCAAGAAATGGCAGCTTCCAGCCTTTAGTATTTTTTCTTTGCCATTTTTTGCCATATAGTTGCTTTGAAGACTTTCACTTTTATATGTCTTGTTTTAGTGGGATGTGCCTTTTTCATCTTTACATTGGTGTTTTCCATTTGATGCAGTATTTTCTGAATTAAACCAATGGCTGCAGACATTTTAGAACATGGCACAATAGTGGTAACAGTCAGTTGCTTAGAAATGGATTATAGAGGGGTTTTTTTTGTTCTTTTTTTTTTCCTTGCTTTAGTTCTGTTTTGGCTTGATAGCAATTGTCAGGAGAGTGACAGACTTACCCAGCCTGCTCACCTACAGCACAGCCTTTGAGGATTCAGTTTGTACAACACTCTTTTTTTTTTCAGTTTTTCAGTGCCACGAACTTAAAATATTGGCATAAAGTTACCCTGAATTATGTTTATTTCTGGTGGTCCAAAATCTCTGCGGTAGGAGCCATCCTCTTAAAAAAGAAAAGCATTACTAAGGCAGCATTAGAAGAGGTCTCGTATTACTGGAGCACTGATCTCAGTGGGGAGGACAAGTGAGACTGTTCTGAGGTCTCAGGGATGCACGTTTTCTCATATTTTTTTTTTTCTCCGTTTTGCCTAGCCTAGAAGTGGATTTAGAGTCCTCAGCATTCAGTACACACAAGTAGCATGGGAGGCTGATATCTGGTAACTGTTATTTTCAGGTAATGGTGAAAAAAGTGAGTCCGGAGCATCGTCGCCTTCTGGAAAGCTCTTCTCATGACTCCTGCCAAAAAGAGCTCATTCTCACATCTGCCCGGGGCTTTACCAACCTTTTCCAGATAATTGTTAAAGCTAAAAAGGTAAAGTGACCCATCTCTACTCTCGTTTATTTTTTTTAATCTTTTATTTAACTTGCTGCTCTGGATGTAAAGGCGTGATAAAAGATAAAGCAGCTTGTATTAAATGACTCAGCTCATTCAGTGTGATCATCCTGTTTTAGTTGTCGGTTGTCTACTTGAATAAATGCAAGAGTCTGCAACGCTGAATCCTTGCTACAGCATCAGTCACCATCTAAGAAAGCTGAGCAGATTTTCGCCTTCTGGACAAGTTAAGATTTCTAGCATGTGACAGACCTGTTTCTTGGACCACGCAGACCATTGATGTGATTATAGATGACAATTCTTGTGTTCTGTATCCAGATTATTGAACGAATTTCAGCTTCAGAGGGCTTTGTGGGTGATAAGGAGATGATGTCCTTCCCTTCTGGATAGGACTGTAAATCTGATCACTGTAAGGTACTACCACTGCTCAGTTGAACTGGGAATCTACCCCGTAGTTCCTTCAATCCACTCAAAATAGAGTATTACTGAAAAATACCCTCTTCAGAGAGCCCACAAGTCTGATATCCTGAAAGTACTAGTCTTGATATAACTCGTGCAAATTGAATTACTTTTGGGAGGAAAGGATTACAGCTGCTGAGCAGGCCTGAGGTCGGTTACGTCTGAGTCCTTCTGCAAAACTGTGCTTCAACAGGCTGTTGTTACGTTTGTTCTTCCAATAGCCCCTGGTGGGACACAACATGCTGATGGACCTCTGTCATCTCCATGACAAGTTCTACAACCCCCTGCCAGGTAATGCTGTGCATATCTGCTGTTCACGGGATCTGTGCCCCCAGCAGCTGCCCTTGCAGCAGGGATGGGAGGGTGAGAGACAGTGGCCCTTCACCACCCCAGCCACCCACAAAGCTTAGCAAGCAACAGTACTGGTCATCTATCTCTTCTGTGCCCTGCTGGAACAGGGCATCATTCCTCTGAGTACACTTCCTTTTCTTAGTTGTTTGAAATACCATTGGCTGCTTCTCATTTTTTGTAATGTCTTTATTTGTGTGCTTTGCTTTCAGAAAGTTATGAGGAATTTAAAAAGAATATTCACCACCTGTTTCCTGTCCTCATAGACACCAAGACTGTAACAAAATCCATCTGGAAGGTGAGATGAAAAGATCTTTCTATGTGGACTTTGATCTCTTTCATCCAGTGAAGAAGATACCTTTTGTGAACCATGCGATGGTCACAGAGCTGTGACCAGTTCTAAGTGTTGCCTTGAAACGGTCTGATTTCATATCCTACTTAATGAGGCACCAAGATCAGTGAATGAACTCACCTGGTTTTCTAACCTAGATTTGTTTTACAGAACTACCGGTTTCCTCGAGTGTCTAATCTTCTGGAGGTGTATGAGGTTTTGTGCAGGTCAGTGGTGGGCTATAAACTTCCGTAGTCCCTTTGTTTATTATGTTCATAATTTTCCTCCTCCCAAAAGTTTTCAAGCTTGTTTCCTGTCTTCCTAAATTTAAGAGCAAAAGATTTGCTCGTATTCGTTATAAAGTAATTGTGGAATAATTTATTTTTTATTTTAAGTCAATTCTCATATAGCACTGTGGGACTAGAGTCCATAAGTTGTATTGTAGTTTCTGCTGTGTAACTGCAGAGCATCAGGGTGGTGGGCATGGAACAGGCTGCCCAGGGCAGTGGACACAGCCCCAAGTGCTGGAGTTCAAGGAGCAGTTGGACACAGCTCTCAGAGGGTTTGAATTCTGCGTGGTTCTGTGTGGAGCCAGGGGTTGGACTTCATAATCCTTGTTGGCTCCTCCTAACTCAAGATAGTCTACGCTCCTAGTTACGTGGTTGCAGAGATGCCTGTATTCCAAAATACCAAGCAGGACTTCATAGCTTTGTAATAGCTTTCCACCTTTATTTAATTGGTCTCAAGGTTTGCTTGCAAATGGCCTTATACACAGCTGCACAGCTGGATGTTGCTGATGGCATGTGATTAAATGATTGAGTTTAAGTTCTCAGTGAAAATACTGATTTCAAATACCAGCTCTCAGAAAAAAGCCTCTCTTAGGACTTAGCTGAAAGCAGTAACTAAGTGCAATAATCTAGTGGAGCATCAGTAGATCCTGTATTTCATCAGCTTAGCCGTGGTGTGTTAGAACATTTACCTTTTTTACTCTTGTTCCGTGGATACATTGCTTGTGTGTGTTGTAAATACTTGGTAGGAAAAGCAAAATTTCCCCTCTTAGCCTTCACCCCCACTCCCAAAAATCAGATACAAAATTAGAGCTTATAAAAAGAGTATTATTCTGTGGTGGATGTTGTTTTTGTTTTTAGCTGTTTCAGACTGCAGTTTCTCAGAGGTCCTGCGTTTTTTGTTCTTTTATTTCAGCATTCCATGGGTATCACTTTAATCTGGCCTACTGATTTTCAGTTTAATTCACATTTTTGTGTGCAGTTAGAACAAATATGCTCCTTTGCAGGTTTGAATGGAAGAAGAGACTGAAGTAGTATTTAGGAGTTAGTGTTCAGAAAAACTGGAAGATTGCATTCAGCAAAGTATCTCACCCTTCTCATGGCATAGCTTAAAAGTTCCTTCTAAAACATTCAGTAGCTTTTTCTAAAACGAAGCCACAGGTTACTAGAGAACAGGCATGTAACTTTGTCTCTAACGTGCTGAGGAAGAACAAAAATCTTACATCTCCATTTGTTTTCAGCAGCGACCTAAATCCCGTGGATCCAACATGTCCAGTGATTGCTCTTGCAAGTGACTCTGCAAGATACGGTACAGTTTATTAGCACGCCTTCCAAGTTGGGGGTTTGGTTTTACTCTGTGGATGTCCGCAGGCACAGCATCAGTGAGTATGAGTAGGACTGCTGAATTTACATTGAGCTGCTGATGTGCAATTCCCATGCCATCAGTAGCGTTTAACACAATTTGGTTTAGGTCTTCATGAAAGTTTATTTTGTTCTTTATGTGCATCTCACTGAGCTCTTCAGACACTGGTATAAGTGCTGCCTTTTTGGTGGGGTCATTTTAAAATGCCCGGTAGAATCATAGATGTGCCATAGGGCGTAAGGGCTTTAAGGGGAGGGAGGGAACAGCTGAGCAATGGGGGAATAAACAGCAGAATGGGTCGTACAAACATTAGGGTTCTGTGGCCAAGCAATTTCCACAGTGTGCTAGAGGTGTTTGTTTCTTTTTGATGTTGGACGCTTACAGCTGAGAAGAAGGCTCCTCACGAGGCAGCGTATGATGCATTTCTCTGTGGTTCAGGTAAAATGCTTCTTCAACACTTGTTGAAAATTTTTGTTCGAATGTGACAATTCCTTTCCTGCTCTGTGGCTCTGTTGTTTATTTAATGGTAAGTAGCATTTGTTCATATAATGCTCTTAGTAACTTAGCACTTCAGCGAGTTTTGTACTTTCTAAAGAAATTGCTGTTAGTTGTGTTTCTACAGTTTTGTTCTAATGCCACCTCATTGTTCCTCCTTCTAGTTCTCCTGAAGTCAGCTCATTTGCTGCTGTGCGGATTGACAGAGTGAGTGGAGCTTAAGGGTTTACTAGGAACTGTTACATGGATGGGTCTTACGGAATACAAGTCGTGAGTTGGCTATGGCTGACGTTTTGTAGTCAGGCCTTCCTTTTGGATAAAGAGAGCGTTATCGAGAATGTCACTGTTCTAATTAGATTGTTATTTTATAAATCTGAAAGTAGTAGCTTTATGTCAAAGCTGACATTTAAAAAAAATGAAATTGGGGGCCATGAAATTGCTCAGAGGTTGGGAAATGGCGCAGTGAATCCTTTATCCTTGGATGAGCTCTCTCGGGGTCAGTTCACTTGGTTAAGGGTCAAATCATTTACCATTAGTTTCCACTTCTGAAATCTGTGTGATTCAGTGACTTCAGTTAAGCTCCTGTTCAAATCCCTTCCCTCTGCTTGCAGCTTTTTGGCTTCCATAGATGATGCTAAGGTCCGAAATACCCATTTTCTCACTAATTTAGGGCTCTGTGCTTCAGAGAGTGCACTGCTGCAGAAACAAAACGTTGTTCCATTTTGTTTTCTGATGTAGCGATGCAGCGAAGGCCAATTCTTCTTTCTCTCAGTATCTCACCATGTTAGCCGAGTATTTGAACAAGGTGAATTTCATCCGAGGTGGCGTCTCAAGCATTGTGCGTATGAATTGCAGGTCTGTAACCAGGTGGTGGGTTTTGTAGGTCCGTAGTCCAGCTGATGCATTCATTAGAGGAGAACAATCTCCAGGCCCCTTGCCTGGGCCCACCTTGGCAGAAGTTGTATCCGTGCAGGTGGCACAAATGACCTTTCAAAACGTCACTGAGTTCAATTTCTGCCTTATGGAATTTGTTAATCTTGTTATCCTGTGAGATGGCATTGGTTCTCTTTATGCTGCGCTGACTTGCTGTGCTCTGGCAGAGAGCTTGCTATTTCTCTGGGTTTTTTTCTACATGATAATTATGAGTTTGCTTTTATGACTCACGTTTAGAAAAAATCCTAGGGCAGAGGAAGCATCACCTCACACCGTCAGCTGTATTGTACAGAGGGCTGTCTTATTTTTGTGTTGCATTTTGCATGTTTTCTGATTCTGTCAGTAGTGTTTCTGCAGTATTTCTGGATGCAGATATGTCTCGGTATTGCACGTTTTCCAGAATTTTTCTGGGGAAGATGCTTCCTGCCGATACCCCCCTGCCTTGGTTGTCTGTGTTCGAGGTTGGCCACGGCTGGATGAAAGGCAGATCTACCAGGAGTTACAGCCTCTTTGTCGCTTTGATATTAGACGGCTTTCAGAGAACCAATTCATTTTGCTCTCCAATAGATTTAAGCAGTAAGTAATGAGAAAACCCTAACTTTCTGTACCTTAATCCTCTCATCCAAGTTCTCTCCCACTCTCTACTGTATCACTCTATTTAGACAGAGAGATTCCTGCCCTGGTCTGTGAGATTCCATAAGCAGCCTGTGAGTCACGGTTAGTGACATCTGTTCTCCTTACAGTGTCATTCGTGTTCTGCATGATTACAAAGATCACCCTAAGCTGCAGATCTCTGTCTATCGCCGCTGGAGGCACTCTCCGCAAGTGAACTGCTTGTTAAAGTGAGTTACGGAAATCACATGAATGGGGAGGAGGGGGGAAAGGCGTTTCTTTCAGTGCCTGGGCCCTGTCACAGGAGCAGTCTGCTGCTCTCTGGCCACGTCCCAGAGAACAGGGGATTCAGAAGCAGGCTCCTGTGCTGACTGTTGGTTGCTGCTTGTGAGCTCTCACTCCTGGGCAGCTGGACATTAATCTCGATCTTTATTAACTAGGGAAGGCTTCCCCATGGATAGCACAAAACCATGTGCCATGGTAACAGACAGGGGATGACCTTGATAAGCTGCAGTGCCAGCCCTGAGCCTGGGGGGAAGAGGCAGAGTCTCCAGGTGTGGGATGGCTGTGTTTCTTTCTACTGAAGAGCTGAAAACTCAGTAGTAGGAAAGGATTCTAGATTCAAAGTATGCCTCTCTGGAGAGGCAGTGACAGCAGTGCTTGTCAGTGGTGCATTTCAGACACAGTCTGGAAAAGAATCAGTTTTGAACAAGAACAAAATTAACAGTATTTTAACATTCTTGCCCTTTAGAGTCTCTGGTATTGTGGCACTTTGGTCTCTGTTGGCCTTTGTGCTTGGAGGAGCTCCTACCTGTACGCCATAAAGGACTCTCTCAGATGAGCCTTGAGGAACAGATCCTTTTTTTTCTTTTTTGAATGTTTCTTTGCTTTGTTGTTTCATTTTCATTTCATTCAATAAAGTCTGAGCAAAAAGAATAGTGTTTTTAATTGCCCTCCTGGAAAAGTGTTTTTGAACAGGATGTATTGGGTCCAGTTTGTGTTCCTTTGTAATCTGTTCAAAGCACAGAGGTGCAGATTGTTCTTTCATGACTGATTTACTTTGATCTTCTATTGGTTCTTTGCAGCTATTTGTAAGCCAGTTTGTTCTCAGTGCTTGCTCTGCTGCATAGAACACATTTGTGCCGAGGTTATGAAATGAACGGGACTATTTTTAGCAGCAGTTGTAAAGCAGGGGAAATGTCACTGTTTACCAATTGGAAACGGGCAGAGTTGATGCAGAAACCACTCTGGTGGCTCATGAAGTATTATGGAGAATATAAAATGACTTGCAGTGCTGTGAGTGTTGTGTATTTCAGTGATAGAGCTGAAGATAATCACAGCTAAAGGGAATTTGTTGACTTCCAATTTGTAGAATATACACAGGTCAGGTGAGTTGGCATCGATTTCCATTTGCTTCTGGTGCTCAGCATGTGAGTGCTCCTTTATCCAAAGATACCACGAGGTGTGCATTGTTGATCAGTTTCTCTGATACAGCTGCTGTATTTGTCAGCCCAGGGACTGCAAGCTTAAGAACTTTTTTTAAACAAATTTCCTTCTTAAAGACAACCTGCTTATCCATGATGTCCAAATAACAGTCTTTAGATTTCATCGGTCAGCCCCCAATTTAACAGTGGCTGTAGTCAAATAATATATAGAATCTGCATTTAGTTTACTCTACAGTGCTTATTGCTGCGGAGGACCTTACAGCAAGGACAGTATTGCAGAGTGCTTGGCACTCTGCTGCTAATGGTTAGCTGCTCTGCTCATGTGCCGGAGAAAAGGGCACTGTATCTTCAGATGTGGTTCCTGAGCTCAGCACAGCGTGTGGTTTGCAGCTGTCATTTCATAAGATAGCTCCCAGCCAGGCAAGTAACGGATCTGACTTCTTTTTTTTTTTTTTAACCCCTTCAGTAATGGGGTTTTCTGTCACAGTGTTCCTTTAAATACCAGAGCAAGTATCTCCCTGTTTATTCTGTCTTTCTTCTTGTCTTTTAGCATCATTAGAGATCCCCCTGTATCAAGGAAAGCACAGGCTCTGAACTGTGTGGTTTGGGAAAGTTCTCACTTTCAGCTAGCTACTTAAATGTGGGGGAGATAAAGCCTCTTGCTTTTCATCTTTACAGTCTAGGGAGTGTGAGGTTATAGAAGCTGTTACCTCTGAGAAACACCACAGTTTTTAAGAGAGCATGCACTTTGATTTAAGTAACAAAGAAATTGATTGTGCTGTCTTTAAATTTGGGTTCCTTTCTCCCATTTCCTTTTCCAAATAACACAGACAAACAGCGAATCAGCTCCTAGCACTACTGATTTCTCTCTCAGTTCATTCTCTAGAGAAACAAGCTTCGCTTCTGAGTAAAGCAGAGATCTTCTCACCCCTTTTTGAGAAAGAGCCCTTAGGTCTGACAATGCTTTCCCCTCCTCCAAGGCCCAGGCATGCCTCCTGAAGTAAAATATTGTAGCAAATCAAGGCTTGGCTTTCCTGCATTAGAGTTGGGAGAACTTAAAACGCTGTAGATCCACTAGATGCTCCTACTACGTATCAGTTAAATTTGCATTCAGCTTACATACATGAAGAAGAAATGTGAGCAGGTTGAATATATTCTGATCTCCCTTGGGGGAGGACTTTCAGAAACAAGTTGCCACTGTGTAATAACCCAGGGTCACTCGCTCAGAGCCTTTTGAAGACATCAGTCAGGTGTACTAGCAGACAATTCCCATGAAACTGTTCAGCTGGGGGCCAGACTGACAAATCAGAGCAGCAAATTTTAGCTGTGGGAACTGATTTTCAAGTTTTTCTGAGCAGCTTTAGATCGAGACAGAATCTCCCTGAACATGCCAACGTGGCCATTGTGACCTCAGCTGTCACTTTTCCTTCAGACTCGGGAATTGTTACTAACCGAAGTTGGAAGTATCGGAAGTAGTTCTTATGGTGCACATCCCTACACACCTTCTACAAGGAGTGGGGGCACTTCTTGTGAAACCAGTTTGAGGTGGTGCAACCTGCCTTGTCACTCCAGCTCTCAAGAGGTGCACCTCAAAGTTGCTGAGTGGCTCTGAGGGCTGGCAGCTCAAAAATCAAACCTGCTGCCTCCTGAATTCAGGGCTGAAGCCACAGCGAAGTCCCTAACAGCAGTCATTGCGAACCTCAGTACCATTAGCAGGTTTTACTTTAGCTTGTAAGTCTGAAAAGAATAATTCCAACAGTCAGTGAAACAGTTGTAAAGATCTCTGATAAATATCTAGCCCTGCAAATGGAGCATTTCAGGTCAGAATTTATCTGTTTCTAAGAACAATTTGATTCTTGATAACGCTTCCTTTTTGTCAAATGTTCATGATTAGATACATTTTATTTCCTGAGTTAATGTCTCTGTTCCACTGGGTATCCTCTCAGGGCATCTCCTGCTGCTAAACTCTCAGAGTGGAAGTCTGGCAGCAGAGGAGCTCAGTATTCTCACATTAAAAGAAATACAATCAGGACTCCCTAGAGAGTTCTCTTCTCCAGGCTGAAGAGCCCCAGCTCTCACAGCCTGCCCTTGTAGGGGAGATATTTCATTCCTTGGATCATTTTTGTGGCCCTCCTCTTGATGTGCTCCAAGAGGTCCACACCTCTCCTGTACTGAGAGCTCCACATCTGGACACAGTTCTCCAGGTGAGGTCTCACCAGCACAAAGCAGAGGGGCAGGATCACCTCCCTCAACCTGCTGGCCACACTTCTTTTGATGCAGCCCAGGGCATGGTTGGCTTTCTGGGCTGTGAGAGCATATTGCTGGCTCATGGCTGTCCACCAGTACCCCCAGTTCCTTTTCAGCAAGGCTGTGCTCCATCCTTACACCCCCCTGCTTGTACTGATAGTACAAGCTATGTACTATGTATGGGGCTTATGAAAAAAAGAGCCCAGCTCCCAAATAGTCTTCAATTATGCAAGAAAAAAAAAAATCTGTTGTGCCATGAAAGGAAGAGGCAAACATTCTTACTGCTTGTGGCTTCAATGGCAACTCCAAATAGTAATACCGCTGACACCCATGAGGTTCATCTGAATTTCTAAGCATTGAAATCAGTGGAAGAAACCCCTCATTCTGTACTTTGAACTAATGCAGAATATTTTATTTGTTTCATAAGACTTGGCACTAGTGATTGGGTGCAGCTGTGGCATGTTCTGGGTTTGCTCTAAAAGACACTGCTAGAAATTTGTGCTTTGCCTCCAGCTTTTGATTACCAAAGGTCATGCTGGCTATAATTTCCCATTGTTTAAAAAACTACTCACAGCCAGCATAACTGGACATGCAACATTCACTTCGCAGAACTGATACGTTCTGTGCCTGAAACACCTTCAGCAGAGGTAGTAGTTCCTACATAAAGAAGAGGATTTGCAAACTCACAAGCTCCCACAGCTGCCTACAGCACTTGAGACTTGCCCCTCCCCTGGGATGTGGGACTGGAGCTGCTTGATGTCATTGCTCCGATAGGGCTGCTGGGTCATGGGAACTGATGCCGCAGGACGTGTGTAGGGCTTAGTGAGGGGTGCTGCAGGGTGTCTGCAGCTGGGGGCATCACAATGGAGGGGAGATGCCTAAACTTCATAGTTTGATTAATATCCTGGGTGTATCATGGCCAGAAGGCCAATGGTATCCTGGGCTCCATCAAAAGAGGGATGGCCAGCAGGGTGAGGGAGGTGATTGTCCCCCTCTATTCTGCCGCTCGTGAGGCCCCAGCTGGAGTACTGCATCCAAGTCTGGGGCAGGAAATATGTGAAACTTTTGGAAGGGTCCAGAGGAGGGCCACGAAGATAATTAAAGGGCTGGAGCACCTCTCCTGTGAAGATAGGCTGAAGGAACTGGGCTTCATCAGCCTGGAAAAGAGAAGGCTACAGGGAGAAGTTGTGAGGTCTCTTTCTCTGGAGACATTCAAAGCCTGCCTGGACACGTTCCTGTGTGACCTGATGTAGGTGTTCCTGCTCCGGCAGGGGGATTGGACTGGGTGATCTTTCAAGGTCCCTTCCAATCCCTGATATTCTGTGATTCTGTGAAACCCAATTGTGGCCTTCCAGTATTTAAAGGATGTTTATAAACATGAGGGAAATCAACTTTTTACAAGGGTAGATAGTGATAGGACAAAGGGGAATGGTTTTAAACTAAGGAAGGGAGATTTAGGCTAGATGTCAGGGAGAAGTTTTTTACAGAGAGAGCACTGAAGTGCTGGAACAGGTTGCCCAGAGAGGCTGTGGATGCCCCATCCCTGGAGGTGTTTGAGGCCAGGTTGAATGGGGTCCTGGGCAATCTGATCAAGTACTTGGTCTAGCAGTTAGCAACCCTGCCTGTGGCAGAGAGGTTGGAACTTCATGATACTTGAGGACCCTTCAAACCCGAGCTATTCTATGATTCTATGATTAGTACAGCTGAAAAGCATGTTGATGGGGGACAGAAAGGCAGCTGGAGCTCTTGCCTAATTCCATAGGCACCTTTTACTCACCCTCTGATCTGCACCAGACAAAAGGTGCCACAGCAGCACAAGGCCCACACAGCCCCTTTGAGCAGACAGGCCCGAGGGCTGTCGCAGCCCCCAAGAGGAGTGGGCAGCCTGCAGCCAGTGGTAGTGCTTCTTTTCTGCTGCTCTCTGTCCTTCCCACCCTTTAGCACCATGCTCAGTTTCTGTGGTCCAGCTTTCTGGTCTTTCTGGTTAGTGCACATAGGTGGCTTTCTCCATGGTTACCCTCAGAGACCTTGCAGCCCAAGATGGGCTTTGCACTTTGGCCTACCAAGCCCAGCTGGAGATCTGTCCTCCTCCTGCTTCTCCTTGCCTCCTTCCTGGGAGATGCAGCTGGTGGGGTGCTCCCACTGCACTGCCCAGCCCCTGGAGCGAGGCCTTCACTTTGCTTTGTACTCAAGACTCAGAAGTTTTCCCAGGCAGTCTTGCATAGTCACTCACTTTCTTGTTAGTCCTGAGAAGTCAGAAATGCACACCCACCTCATGCCTGAAGTCCTGGGTTTCCCACTCAGTCCTCATCTGCTCCTATTCTCAAATGGCCGTCTCTGCCCCATCTTTCAGGGCTCTCTGCACTGCTATCTGAACTGGCTCCCAGACCTCATCTTACTCCATCCCTCACACAGAGGCAGAGCAAAGCGTTTGCACTGCTGCAACCCCAACTAATGGGATTGGACAAGGCAGAAGTGTAAACTAGTTTGAATGACACTGATTTAGAAGTCCCGCATTTCAAAATGCTCCTGAGTCTGATGGGCATGGCAAAGATGAGGAATGCCATGATGGTGACAATGACGTGTGATGTAAAGCCTCATCTGGGGCCTCTGTTGTGGCAGGTTCTTTTGGGCAGTGGTGAACAAGATCAGACTGGAGAGATCCATGAGGAGGGGGTAAAATTAGGAGGTAACTATTGCGCTGCTTATCCCAGAGCCCTCAGAGAGCAGATCTTGGCAGACCTTCACTTGGTGAAGTGCTCTATCCCACTGGTGATCAGGAAAGCAGCACACCCGCAGTCCGAGAGGCTCCAGATGAGAGCAGGGTGTGCGGACATTGCTCTGTGCTGATGGCTGTCAGAAGAAAGAGACCGGTGTTGTCCCCAGTGGAGAGAACTATGCCCAGCGATGAGCAGTGATAGCTGAGAAATTCTTCTGAACAGGTTACTGCAGGTCCGCTAGAGTCAGCCTGTATGGCACAAGGCAGCTGGAGAGAACGGCAAACTCAATGATGGACAGTTTTAAGACAAAAGCAGTAGGTCTCCTCCTCTTCATCTTGAAACAAAGAAATTAGGGAATGATACCACTCCCACCTAATCCCAACATGGCATGGGAAGCACTAAATGGCAAAGATGCCTTCAGAAACAATGCGCTGTCTTCCAAGCATTGGATTTGATCTTGTTAGGCTTTGCTGATCATCTGCTAATGAGGGACAATGTGGTACATGACTCTGTTGTGATGTTCCCTGAAGCGTGAGCTCTTTTCTGTGGAAGGAAGGGAATGAATATTCTGCCATCAGTTTGCATTACTGCAGCTAGTGGAAACATACCAGCATCTTATCAGGTAATTCTTAGGTTCCTAGGTATTATAACTTAGAGTGACTGTAAATAAATTAATTTCTTATGAGTCCCATGCATTAGGAAGAGAATAGATACAGTCCATGAATATTATGTAAATTAAATCACTTCACCAAAGGAGAGACAGGTTTATTGAACACGTCAGAGCTAAAGCTGATATGCATTCTGTTCTGCATATTCTGTTACAAATACTGTACTGAGTGAATCCCAGTTCCTCGTTGCAGCTGGGTTACAAAGATCTCATCTCAAGCATGAAAGTGGGAAAGTAAAAATAGTTCCTTGCAGAGAAAAATCTAGTCATTAGAGAGGGCTGCTGTAAAGATTAGAAATAAAATTCTGCAAATTGTGTAAATGTCCAGGCTGACAGAATTGACCTGATGGCACAGCAGATATTCTCATTTAAATAGCAGTGCTTGCAAATAAATAACTAATAAAAAAACTGTATGATGTGGACCTACTGGCCTTACTTCTGTGGATAGGAATTAATAACCCACAGCCCTGAAACAACAAAGAATACTTATTTTGTGATAAGAGCCCAGCAAATGTGAAAATGTTAGCAAATTATCTGTATTGCCACACGTTTAGTCAGCAACTAAGTTCTATTCATTAAAACCAGTCTGATAATATCATAACTGCCATAAAAGAAAAAGCCACAACAGCTTTCTATAGCCATGTTTATGTAATCCAAAAGTTTGTCATTTTTATAGAGCACACAAAGTCATAAATCAAAATGATTTGTCACCAGTGTTAAAATGACAATTAATGCATTGTTTTAATATATATATATACCTAGGGATAAATATGTAACAGTCTCATCTGATTTTGCATTTTTTGCTGTCTAGTGTAGTTTGCTCATATTTACACAGGCTTTGAAAAAACAAAAAACAAAAAAAAAACAACATTCTACAAAGCACCAAGCATCTTTTACTGCTTTCATGGTAAGAACAGCCAATACCATTCAGCACTTTGCAAGATTAGGACCTACATTTTCCATGCAAGTTATGAGCTTCTTTGCTGTAATTTGTCTCCAAGGGGTGTGCAGCAAAGATTCCTTCAATTCTGGTGTGCTGCAGTTATTCTCAATATCCAACAGAAAATGGGAGAGGGAAGCTTGCAGATCTCTAAAATTCTTTTCCTTAGGAAAAGAGAAAAAAATTTACTTGAAAGAAGGAAATTTCTGTAAGAATTGATGTGCTTTGGTGCTAATTGTAGCAACTGAAAATATTCACAAAAGTCAGCAGAACTGAGTCTTGATGGGGAATGAATACAATTTCTGTTGATGGCACTGCTTTGCTTTGCAAATGCCTTTCAATGCCTGAACCATCCTGTTGAAAAGCCTACCTTGTGCACTAACACAGCACGGAGGGGCACTGGGGAAGCAAGAAAGGCACCATCCTCCCTCCAGCCACTTCTCTTCTGTTGCCTTGTTGGACTTTGCTTTACACACACATCCTTCCACATCTTCCCTTTCAGAAGGAAACCTTTCCATTATTTGCTCTTCAATAAGTCAGACTTCAGCACATCTCACACTCACTCAGGTGCTCCAAAGTAAAAAGGCTCTTTCACTCAGGCCTCTCTGGAGATGACAGAGAGAAAGAAGCACAGGGAAAGCTCAGGTTTCCTCCATCAGCAGAGAGTGCCTGCACGAGATCAGCCAGGGCTCTGCCCCTCACTCCCGTTGTTCTCTCCTGAAGGATTAGCTTGCTTGACCTGGAGAGTACACACTTCAGTCAGACATAGCTAAAGGAACAGGAAGGCAATGGTAGCTTCTCGGGACAAAAGCTGTGAGGGAAATGAAGTTGATGCTTTGGACCTGCCTTGGCCTGCTGCTGGTGCCTTTCCAAGAGATGCAGCCATGGCCTTGCATCAGCTTCTGAGTGGTGGTGGTGTGCGTCCAGGAGCGTGGGGGTTGACTGGTAGGAAGCCATGGTCCTGAGGGCTGTGTCACCATGCTGGGTGCTCTGCTGGTGGTTGTTTTGGACTGGGGGAGCTGTCCCACATCAGACAAGACTAAGTCAGCAGAAACGAGGAAGCATAACATGCTTGAAGTACAGTGCCAGCATCACATGCTGTGGCTGTGGAGGGAAAAAAATGAATTCATTCACTCAAGTGAAAGGTACACTCCTACCTGGGCCCCAGGAAGAGGGGCTCTGCAGAGTTGAAGTGTCTGAGAGGATGTTCCATGTCCCCAGCATGGAAAAGACAGGAGAAATGCTCAGCACCGACCCATGAAGCAGGAAGCAAGAAGGCCCTTCTTCCTGCCCAGATGTGAGGAGGTGCCATGCTGAAAAGTGTGGCCAGGCATACTCCTACACAACGCTTACTGCCCCTGAGAGCAGCCACTGGGGCTCAACATGCCTGATGTGAGGAAATACTAGGTACATGCACTGCCGCTGCCACCTTTCCCAGCACCTCCTGGGTAATCTCCTGTCAGTGAGGGCAAAGCATGGCCTTATCACCTGCATTCATGCAGCCCTTGGGAAAAGCCAGGGGGAGTTTTTAAAGTATATAAATATAAATCAAATCTCACCATCAGTCACCAAAAATGAGAATTGGGGGAAAAAAAAGAAAAAGAAAAAAAAAAAAGATCTTGAGTTTCATTTTGGTGCATTTGATCTCTGAATTTTGAAAGAAACAGCAAAACCCTTTTAGGCTGCTTATATACATTCAATTGTACTCTCAATTAATTAAAAAGACTCAGAGAAAGTTGAGTGCTTGATTGCATTTTTTAAAAACAATAAGCAAGCCGGCATCACATTTCAAATTACTTTTCTTTTTGTAAGCAAAGTCAGAAAGGAGGCATTTGCTGCAGCTCCTATCCTGTGCTGGCAGTGCCCACACCTGCTGCCCCTGCAGAGGCGGGATGCAGGGCTCCGGGAAGCCTTGTGTGCTTTCAGCTCTCATGAAGAGGAGCTGCAGGCACAAAGGCATACATTTGCTTTTGTAAATATTTAAGGCAGCTCCAGCCTCCAGGAGTCACAGGAGATGGCCCTTTTCTTCCTCACACAACCCTTACAAGATGAGCGAAATCAAACAAATAGGAAACTGAAGGCTTCACTGGTCTTACAGGAATGGAAAGTCCCAGATATACCCATGAACAGATTAAATAAGCAGACTTTATTAATAACAGTGCCATAGACACAGCACACAAATCTGGAATTCCCAAGAGCAGAAACTGTTCTCTCCAAAACAGACAAAAATGAAAACATACTCCTTTCTTTCTTTCTTTCTTTCTTTCTTTCTTTCTTTCTTTCTTTCTTTCTTTCTTTCTTTCTTTCTTTCTTTCTTTCTTTCTTTCTTTCTTTCTTT